>APFE031292583.1:201149-223509 GCA_000404065.3 Pinus taeda
GGAGGTCACACCTCCAACTGGGTCAACACAGCAACCAGAAGCCAAGAGGCCAAGGATTGACCCTGAAACAGAGGAGGGAGATATCAATGAGGAAAGGGCAGAAAGCCACAGCAGAGAAAGGCAATCCAGCCAGCAGACTGCCACTAGCTCATTTCAGCTAGAACAGGCCATGCAGCAAGGCACAAAGGTATCCTCCTCAAGGCAGCAGGGCAAGAAACCAGCTGGGATCAAAGGAGGTTTCATGGAGATCAAGGCACGGAATGAATTGTTGAGAGTGCAACTCTATGATCAATTCTTGAAGGCAACTCCCTCCAAGAAACAAATATTGATGGCTGCCTACGATATCAAAGAGGAAAAAATGATTTTTACTTATTTAAAGCCTAAAGTTCCACATCCCAAAACCTCTGCAAATTACTTTAGAACAAACTTGGAGGTATTTTCTAAAGACATACACCTCATGGATCAGATCGAGTTGCACAAACAGACTGGGGAAATGGTGTATGCTACACTTGCAGACAGGGCCATGCTGGCCCATCAGTTAAAAGAAGCACTAAAGAACACAAATACACAGCTTGATTTGGAAAGGTTGTCTTCCTCTGCTAAGGACAATAGAATAAAGACTTTGGAAGACATAATCATTGATCTGGGACATGACCCAAAGGATCCAAAGGGTGTTAGGGCCGTTATGAAGAAAAAAGAGGATGACATTGTTGCACTGAGAAAGCAGGCAAAATTGCCTCCAACCATTCACCCTCAAACAGCAGAACTTGCACAAGAAAAGCAAGTAGATGATGCCATGGATCTGCTTCTGATGATGAATTAGAGAATATTGCAAATGGAAGCAGAATTAGAGAAGGCATTGCAGGACAAGCAAGGGGAGTCAACCTCCCAGCCCCCTCAAACATCTACAACTCTTGGACCTGCCCCTCCTACACAAGCAGTAGCAGCCCCTCCTGCCATTCCAGCACCAACCACAACTACATCAGCAACAGGAGCAACAACAGAAGCAACAGTAGCAGCAGAATCCAGCATGAGTATGGAGGACTTGATGAAAGTTGTCAAAGAGCTTGAGACTCAAGTAATAGAAATAAATGAAGCCAAGGATAGACTGACCAAGCTAGAGACCAGCTATGATAAGTCCAAGATGACAGTGGCAGAAAAGCAAAGAGAAATAAAGGCCTTGGAGGCCAAAGTAAAAACTTTGGAAAAGGAATTGCTCCTAGGCAAGACCTTAGTAGAAATAAAGAAGATAATTTGGGCCAAAATTGGCCAATCAATCCAGGACCAATGGAGGTCAATCCAGGAAATATATGAGCAGGTTGAACTAATAAGCATGGCTCATGTGGAAATACAAAGAGCCAGAACAGCACTAGGAATCATGCCTGAGCAGGCCAATAAGATGATACATTTCCTCAATAACCGCACTAGGGAGGAATTGGCAGCTCTAGAAATAAACAGCAGAACAAACACCATCCTGACAGCTAAGAAAGTGCTGACCTTGAGGAACTTCACTCAAACTCTGGAAAGAAAATGTCAGGAAATGAATGCAGAAATTGATGAATTCAGGGCAAAAATGACAGTATTACAGGATAAAGGACTGCCAAGCCTAGTGACTGGCACAGGATAGCTGCTGTCATATAATCAGTATATGACAAGGATCAACAATTATGTTGAAAATCAAATAACAGCATCCAGCAGATCCACAGAAGAAGCAGGGCCTCCCTCTGGGCAGTCTCTGTATGACAAGTTAGAAAATCTATTTTTTATTGAGCATGAGATAAAACATTTGTTTGAAGTGCCTCCAAACTTCTACAGATATACAGAAGCAGATGAAACACTTGTGAAAATAAGGAGGCATCAGCTACCTCCAGCTGATTGGTGGCAGGCAATGCTGGAAATTCTGCCCAGATAATGCCACTATGTTATTCCTTTTTGAGAAAAATCAAGTCTCGGTCACGGTACAGGTCAGCAAACAGATCAGCACGCAGGTATCATAGGAAGTATCCGTACAAGTGACTCACCAAAGCACCCAGACACCAGGCTTAATTAACACATAATTAAAGACACAGCTACAGCCAACTTTCCTGAGCCATAAAGTCAAAAGTTGTCTGACAGAAAGATAGCTGCCATCTCAGCATTAAATGTTGTAGTTATTTCCTTCATTTACTTTTTGTAAGAGAGTTGGTGGTGCAATTTATTGCACAATAACTCACTATTGAGATATTTTGTATCCTATTTTGTATATATATCCCCTCAGAGAGGGTCGGTTGTAGTGAAAACTCTTTCTGAAGAGCTCTATTGTATACTTGAGACATTTTTGATAATACAAATTGCTGGTGGAGTTCCTGGTTCCTATGTTGTCTGAAGGTGGAAATGAATGGCTCTGTTGTGCTATAGAATTCCTGTGTCATTTGCTGGAACAATAAGTTATTCTGAACTGTGTATGTGTTTTTCTGTGTATTCCATAATTCATATGTTTTCATGATCATAGTAAATAGAGAAAAAGAATAGCCTAGGATTTGTTTCAACACCCTATGCTCAATCTCTATTTCTAAATATGTTTTCTTCTGGATTAGCCATGGATATGAATTCTTAATTGCTCATGTCTAAACTAATTCTATCATTGTGAATATTGTTTAAGAATTCTTAACTGCTCTTAAGCAATACTTTCATTTTCTCCTTTGTTAGCATAGTGAAAGATTCTTAATTTCCTTTCACTCACTAAATCCATAACTTCATTTCATAAATCTAAGAAATTGTTCCACAAATGCCTATTTGGATCTGCAGCAACACTCTGCCTTCATAAACATTCTTCAACATCACACTACCTGAACTCCATTGCCCAATGGACCAAACTGTTCTGTAATCTATACCTCAGCTCTGTTTGAATTCACCAACCCACCAAACTCAAACAAAACAGCACACCATAACTAGCCTAAAATCATCCACCAACAAAACTAAATTATAAAGAGAGAGCCCTCTCTGGTTACAGGTAGGCTAGGACCTGTAGCTAAAAGATTGGTCAGTGGTTACCTCGGCCATATTCCCTTTAGGAAGCAGGGAACAACCTGAGTGTTAACAGAACCTCAGCTCATAGAGTAGCATAAATTCATAATAACACACAACACTTAACCTTCCTTCACAAGATATGTATTTTAGGATGTGATAAGCCACTTCATCCCATGGGTAAGGAAGGCTCTCCCTTCTAACTCCATTATTTTCTTCAACTAGATTTTCTTTAGGGAGGAGGAAATTATTCTTGGTTGTGATAGATTTTGTCATATCCTCCTTGACCCACCTAATTCCTATAGGTATTTTTGTCGCTCTGCTAATGATTTCCACATTCATGTTGATTGAAATTCCTCTTACAATAGTGGTGGCACTATCTTCCCCCTAAGAGTGAAGGGCCATGGAAAATTCATGGGTTATATCATCATCATATGCCTTTAGCTTTTCAAATAACCCCATCCATTGGTGGCTTATTGAGATATCTCTGACAGGAGGATGTTAGTGGATTCTCTTAGTGTCTATGGTCTCCCTTCCTCATGTTTCCTCAAAGAATTTTCTGTGAATTGTTATTTTTTGAGTAGCTTAGGTGTCAATATAAAGGTGAGAGGGTTGGTGCTCTTCTTCTGTCTAGAGAGAATAGAATTGCATGCCAAATTCCAAACAAATTAACTCTATTTCTACCTTTCTTCCCTCATATGAAAAAAGGTTTTTGAAAAATATTTTATCTGTAAGTGTTTGCTACAGGATGTTTCTACAACCAAAATTTTGACCAAATTATCTTACTTTTTATGCATGGAAGGTGAGGAAAATGTGCTACTTACCCTTCCCTAGGAGATTCCTTCATGGTTGTGGGGGCTTGGAGGAAAATTATCACCAATTCGAACCTTCTTTTACCTCTTGACTTGATCATATAACATTGTCTCCAATCTTGTACCAGCTACTTCCGATCCTGTAGCACCCATTGTTTGACTCTGTAGCTTCTCTATAGCACCCTAGGGGACCCCCTAGTTGTAGCTATATCAACTCTCAACGTCTTATTGGGCCTCTCTTACCATTTTACAAATGCACTCCAGGCTTCGGGCTTCGGGCTTCGACTATTTCCTTGTACATTAAAAATGTTTTTGAGCTACCATGCACTTAAAGGAAGAGGCAAGGAGCATCAAACTTGTGCCTACGTGATGGTATCTGGCTATTTCAATGCCTACATGTTTCTTCAACATGGTGATTTATCTTCCCATCTCTGGAGGTGTTATTCTCCATGCTAGTTACTTCATGATCTAGTCCTTCTTTTGAACAAAATATTGTTGTAGATATTTTATGATGGGTACCTGACTTAGCAAAGTCTATTGATGGAGGTTCTTCAAATCGTTGATCAATTTTTTGCTATTGAGGATGAATAGTGACCCTGTAGCAGCTCCTCCAGGGTTGTGTGGCCACCCAAGATAACAAATATTGTCCTTCAACGTTTCAGGATGGCTAAGTATTCATTCTGGTGTTTTCAAGTGTTTCCAACTGTAGTTGTGCAGGGTTTGTGTAGGTTTTTATAAGATTGGATTATTTCCTATAGTATTCACACATGCCCCTCCAAGATCACAATAATTTTCATACAATGCATTTAAAATCTCTGATAAATCATGGTGAGCTCATGGGTAGGGACTAGAAACTTTGGTGGTGGGGAAAACTATGGAAGAAGGGGTGAAAATGTGTTTTTTCATGAACAAAGATGAATTTTTGGATGGAAAAGTAGTTAAATGGTGTGGAGGATGGATGATGGAGGTGTGGGGGACATGTTTTTTCATTCTCCCAACGTAAACATAAAATCTAATTCCTCTCTCTATATCGATCGTAATCTTGAAGCACTTTTGGTCAATCCTATAATAGCTCAGGACAATCCTATAACACTTTAGGACTGACATAGAATTGAGTGAGATGGGTTTCATGATGATGGAGGAACTACGGGAGATGGATGGAATGATGAAGGAAATGTAGATAACTAGCTTGGGAGATGGAGAAATGGAATATGAGCCCTACAAAAAACGTTAGCAGAACTAATGTAAGGGCTCCCCTACTTCTCCTTTGTTTTTTCTTCCCTTTTTTCACTTTTTTTCTTTTTTTAGACCTGTAGGCTTCCTCTAAAGAGATTTTCAACCTACAGGCTAGGCTCAGGTGCCTCAAAGGAGGTTTTCACCCGAGGATATTTTCATTTATTTTCCTCTCTTTTTTTTGCTCTTGGGTTGCCTCATAGAGGTTTTCATTCCTAGAGTTAACCTTAGGTGGCTCATGGAGGTTTTCACCTAGGCCCTTTTATTTTTTCTTCTTTTTTCTCTTTTCTTTTTTTCTCTTTTTCTTCTCTTTTCGATCATAGGTTGGATGAAATAAGAGTTGTGAGACCCCTAATTACACTCATCTCCTTACTTATTGAGTTGGTAAACTCCTCCTTTGATAGAGGCTTCTTGTACAACTTTAATGAGTAACCATTAACAAGCAATGGAATGCCTTCCTTGTTGATTGTTCTTAGTTGGAAAAATCCATTCTCATAAAAAAATTCTACCAAATAAGGACCCAACCACCTTGTCATCAATTTCCCTTTGAAATCCTTGAACCTGGAACATACAGAAGGGATCAATCACCCTCTTTGAAGTCTCTTTCCCTAATGTTTGTATCATGCTAAATCTTCCTCTATAGTTGGACTACCTTAGTGTGCATGAGAGCTTCAATCTAAGCTCATCCAAACCATTGAGCTAGAGCAGCCTTTCTTGTTGAGATGCAGTGATGTCTAAATTAAACTGGGCTACCATCCTCAAGGTGTTGTATTCTAAATCAATGGGCAACACGACCTTCTTTCCATAAACCAACTCAAATGAGGTGAATCTAGTGGTGGTTTTCCAAGTGGTATTGTAGGCTTGAGTGTCCTCTACAATTTGGTCTACCCAATCCCTTCTATTGTTGCTGACAACTTTAGTCAAAATGTTCTCCAAGGCTTAATCTATGACCTCCACTTGCCCATTTTCTTTAGGGTAATAGGCAGTGGATTTTTTGTTTTTGGTAGGATGTTGCTCCATGATGCACTCGATCAGATTTGAAGTCAACTTAGCTCCTTGATTAGTGACCAACTCCCTAAAAAATCCAAACTTGTAGAATATGTTCTCTCTTATAAATTTTTCCACTTTCTACTAGGTTATTACCTTTACAACCTTTACTTCAGCTCGCTTTGTCAAGTAATCAGTGCACATAATGATATATCACTTATGTCCAGATGGGGGATCAATTGGCCTAATGAAACCCATGCCCCATTTCTCAAATGTCTCTAGAGTCACTTGAGGTTGCAGCGATATTTCATCCTTGGGTGTAGGCTTGTCCATCCTTTGGTACTCATCGTATCTAGCAGTGTACATTTTGGCATCTGGATGTAGAGTAGGCCAATAGTAGCCATCTTGTAGAACTTTTAAGGTTGCCCTCTAAACAACAAAATGGCCTCCACAAGGTCTATCATGGCATGCTGAGAGGATGTCAAAGACCTCTTCTTCTCTCACACATATCCTCAAGATCTGATATGGCCCTAATTTGAAGAGATTTCCCCCAATCTGGGTGAAAGGGGAAATTTTTCTAACAATTTTGAACTTCTCATTGGAGGATAGATTAGGAGGGAACCTCTCAGAAAATAGTTAATTTTCTATATTAGCAAACCAAAGAGACAACACCAAGATTAAAAAAAAAAAGGTTTTCATCCATAAGTTGATCATCCACGATCTCCTCATTTCCTGCAAGACAATGTTAGTCTAGACAAAAAATCTGCAACCACATTTTCTTTCCTTGGCTTGTCAATGATGGTTAGATAAAATTGATTCAATAATATCAACCATATAATTATTATAGCATTGACATCAGCTTTATTCACTAAATATTTAATGGCTACATGATCAGTAGACTTAATATCCAGTGATATAATGCCTAAACTTATTCAAATACTGCACCACATTTATGAGTTTTTTTCAGTATCTATATAATTAAGTTGAGCTTTAGAGAGGTTCTTATTGATGAACTATATGACATAGGTAAATTTGTTTTCCACTTGTCCTAATGCTACTCTTACAACTTTCTCTAATGCATCTCTGTGGATGTGGAAAGGAAATTCCCAATTGGGGCTTATAGGGATTGGTGTAGTGGTTAACTTCTCTTTCAAAAGTTTGAATATTTAGCCAAAAATCTAAACATGGGTGAAGCCAACGTACTAAATTCCTTAATGAATATTTTTTAATACCCAACTAGCCCAAGAAAACTTCTGACATCCCTTTTCTTTTGAGGGATAGGGACACTTATGATAATGGCAACATTGTTAGGGTCAATTTGGATCCCTTCCTTAGAAAGGAAGTGACCTAGGACAATCCCTGCATTCATAAAAAATTCACACTTTTCGACACTCATTTAAAGATTCATTTCAATGCATTTCTTTAATACCTTACACAAATTAGAAAGGGATTCTTGTAAATCATTTCCATAAGGGGTGAAGTCATACATGTATATTTCAATAGTGTCATTCACAAGAACAATAGAAATACTCAATAATGACCTCTAGAAGGTAGTAGGGGCATTGCACAAGTGGAAGAATATATAGGAAAATTTTTCCCATGGGCATGTAAAGGTGGTCTTTTCTTGATCCTCGGGTCTGATCTGGATTTGACTGTAGCCACTAAATCCATCCAAGAATGAAGATAACTTTTTCCCTACAAGGCCATCTAGGACTTGATCAATGAAAGGAAAAGGGAAGTGGTCCTTCTTGGTATATTTGTTGAGTTCCCTATAATCAACACAAATCCTCCACTTCCCATTTTTCTTGGGTACTATGACAAGGGGGGGGACACCCATTCACTATCTAAAATGGGGTAAATGAACCCTGCATCCAAAAACTTTTACATTTCCTCTTTTACAATATCTTAAGGGTAGGATTCATCCTCCTCTAGGGTTGGTACAAAAGTGTTCATCCCTCCTTGACGTAGGTATGATGAGTACAAACTGAGGTTTGCACCCCTTTAATTTCCTTATAGTCCCAAGCAAAGGCATCAAGGTGTTGCCTCAACACCGTGCATAATTTCTCTTCTTGCTCAGTTGAAAGGGAAGAGTTGATTTTTAGAGTTTTGGATGGGATGATTTCCATAATATTGGCATGATCTAGGTCAGAATCAGCATAGCAGAGTTCATTCCATGGAGTTTTCTCAAGTTTCTCTAAGAATTCTTCCATGAGCTCATCAATTAGCATGGTAGTAGGAAGTTGATTCTGTAAGAATTGATCAACAATGTCATCCTCATCTAGTTGCCTAATTCCTACAACAATGTCTAATGTAAAAACTAGGTAGAGGGATGATTTATAAAGGTCTTCTTCTCCCTCTTCCTCTACACACAAGGGTAAATCATGCTCAACAAACGGTTAAGTAGGGGGATATAATACATGATGCTTTGAGAGATGCCCATTCTTGATGTTAATGTTCTCAGCCCTGCAAGTAATGTAAGCATCAACAGTGACCAACCAAGGTCTCCCTAGCATGATAGGGTGCCCATTAAACTTGGTTTTTGGTTAGGACAAGGATATTTGTGGGATATTCCTAGGATTTTATAGAGACCATAACATCCTCAATAACTCCCTTAGGGGATACTGTGGATCTATATGCAAATTGTAACACTGTAGTGGTCTTCCTCAAGGCTCCTTGGAGATTGAGATTCAACATGGTTTCCTTGGTCATTGCATTGATTTCACCCTCAAGGTCAATCAAGGTGTTAGGGACTACAATATTGTTAATGTGCACATCCACTACTAGTCTTCCAGAATCCAAGTACTTTGGAGAGATCACCCTCCCAAGCATTAGATCAAATAACTACCCAAAAACGTTGATAGTGGGTGAATCCCTTTTCCTTCTCCCAGGCCTCTTGAAACATTCTTCCCTGATGAACTTATTGTAAATTGGGATATCTTTGATGGCTTGGAGAAGAAGTATTTTAACACAAAAATTCTCCCAAAAGTTCAGCCTCTTCTGGGGTGCGTTGTTTAGGTTGGACCACCCTTTCAAGATAGGGAGGTATATTGGCTTGAGGGGTATTGTCTTCCTTCTCTTATTCAAGGTATTTAGGTGGAGAAGGTGGGTGAGAATCTAGAAGTACCTTCCTAGATAGAAGGTTGATCTCTTGTATTTCCACATCATAAGTAGGATAAGATTTTTCCCCACTATAGACCTATTATTCCTACTTATTTTTTCGGTTCAGATTGGGCTGGGAAGGAATATTGGTTGCTTTGGTGGGTTATTATGGGCTAGTTGTGGTTGAGGTGGGGAAGGAAGCATTAAGGTAGGAGGTTGGGATGTTGGAGGACTCCATCACTGTGAAGGGTTGCCCCATTAAGGAGGTTGAGGTTGATATGGCTGGAAAGGTGGATTCACATGCTGATGAGGGTATTGAGGAGTATAGGACCAAAGAGAGGGTATAGAGCATGATGAATGATTTGAAGGATACTAAGGTTAGAAGAGTGCATTCTGATTTGGACTGTAAGAAGGATATTGTGCACCTTGCATGCCTTGTTGGTATGGGAAAGGGCCTTGTGGCCTCATTTGGTTGATGAAACAAAGCTAAACCAAGGCATTCTCTGCCCCTTGGTATATGGCCTTCAAGATTGGAAGAGAGGTAAATTTGTCTGTTGCGTGGTCCTCCTCACAGATAAATCATAACTCTATGGTGTTTAATGGACACTCATTTTTGGGGTGCCTCTTGGTGCATCTCAGGCAAAGTATATCTAGTGCACTTTTTGCTTTCGCTTGTTTCCTCTTAATCTACACAGTATCGATCTGTAAGGAAAATATGTGCAACATCTCACTCTTGAATTCTTCTCACATGATCCCTATCTCATGTTTAATGATCGAGGTGGAGGGAGAAGATTTGACAAGGCCTTGACTAGAACTATCTCTCTTCCTTGCAGCCCTGGAATGATTCTTGAACATTGTCTTGATGTCATCATAGGTCAACTGGTAAATATCTCCACCAAACATAATATTGAGGGTCTCCAATACATCCTCCCTAATCCCTCGAAGGAGTACAAGCTTGAGTGATTCAAAGTCAAGGGTATAGTTAGCCCTCATATAGTTGAGTTGGAACCTTCCTTCATAATCTTCTAAGGACTCGTCTAGCCCTAGTGTCATCCTAAATATTTCTTCTTTTGTCTCCTTAGACCTATAGTAATAATTGTACTTCTCATAAAAGATTGTTGCATTTGTGCCCAGGCAGTGATGTTGCCTCTAGGTAGGCTCATAAACCAGTGCAAGGTTGCATCCTTGAGGTTGGAAGGAAACAACTTCAACTTTTTTTCATCAAATATATAATCATAGTTCATATTAACTACAACAAAATCAAACATGAATGTGTCATGGTTCTCAAAGGCTAGGCCATGAAAATATGGAAGAGTAGTAGGGCTTATATTCTTCATCCCAGCTTCCCCATTGGTCTCCCAGATAGGAAAGAACTCATTCTACCTATTTTCAACCATGTTTTGGATAGGCGATATAGGTTCTTCCTCCCTTATGGGTTCCTCAAAAATTTTAGGATGCTCACCTAGTGGATGTTCTAAATCCCCTATGGTTAGAGTGGGAGGTTCACAGTCACCAAACAAGAGTGATGGTTGACCGCTTGAAGGAGTGGGGATTTTGGGTATAAATTTCCCTTGATTATCCCTACTCCTATGAGGCATGAACGAATTTGTGTTTTCTTTGCTTTTTTCCCTTTTTTGAATTTTTTTTCAAATCAAACAATGCTTGATGCAAAATAAAAAGATGATAAAGAAAGGAAACTTCTAAACAGAAACAACATCTACTTAGACACCTCCTCGGAAACAACGCCAAAAAGTGATGAGCCTCGGTATTGCAATAAGAGTGTTTCAACTCCCAAGGCTACCAAATTTAATTATCAATCATGGATTCCTACAAAATTAAGAGGTGACAACGTTATATCCACAATAGTTTAAGTTCTACTCATGCCACCTTTAAGCAATGGACCAAACCAAGGCATACAAATATCACTTTATAAGCTTACTCATGGAACAAAATTGTAGAAACAAAGAGTTTTATCCTAATTGCAGAAATGGAAATATTATTCTACTTGCAAAAGGAATTGCAATGTTAGTTGTTCAAATGTAAATGCTAACCCTAGTTGCAGTGATGTAAAATTTATACTACTTGCAAAAATGGAGACACCAATGTACTTGTAGAAAGTAAATTATATGCTACTTGCAGGAATGTAAACACTAGTATAATTGCACAATGTAAAAAGTTGCATTGAAAATGAAACTAACTTATGTAAAAACAATGCTTGTAATTGAAACCCTAAAACAAGTATAAATTCAAAAGAAACATACCTAACCTACTTTGCATAGGTAAATCAACTTTTAATCACTATCTTCAAATAGATTTATCTTTAGTGAAAGAGTTTATTTGGAATTTCATCGGACAATAAAAAAATTCATCGTTGTATTTCAAATTCAGAAATTTGTCCTTTAACCCTAATTGTAGAATTGTGTTGCAGTGAAGAAAAGGTAGATCTGAAGTGGTGTTTGGTCCTCCTCAATCATGGTTTCATATCTTAGGGTAAATTATTTAAGGGTAAGAGACAAAATTCAAGATTTTGGTCAAATATAGTCAAGTTTACATAGTGCTACAGGATGATACAGGATTGCTACAAGATTTCCCTGCTTTGCTACAAGATTGGATCCATGAGAATTCTGAGGGTGGAAAAGGTGATATAAAGGTAGGAAAGGGTATATGAAGGTATATGAATGTTGTATGAAGCTCTTTCCAATCCTAGCACCTCTCATAGGCTCATCTTGCAAAAAAACAAATGCACACGGTGTCCTTCAATGACCTAGAAATGTACTTTTGGTGGCAGAGTTTTGAGGGCCCTGTGAGGTGAGGGGAAAGAGGATGATGATGGTAGTAAGAATGTAGGAGGAATATGCCAACCCTGCAAGCCGCTAGTAATACCAGCACACTAGAAAAATAATCCTTTTTGCAACTTGAAAATAATTCCAAACTAATAACCAAATTGTAGCAAAATGAACTAAACAAGAAAGGATGAGTTGAATTTTATGAAACTAAGTAACAAGAAAGATGAGTTGAATTTTATGAAACTAAGTAACAAGAAGGATGAGTTTAATTTTATGAAACTAAGTAAAAAGATGAATGAGTTGAATTTTATGAAACTAAGTAACAAGAAGGATGAGTTGAATTTTATGAAACTAAGTAACAAGAAGGATGAGTTTAATTTTATTTGCATCAAATAAAATATGACTTGTAGAATGCATATGACCTACATCCATGAAAGCTTAAAGATGATTGTGATTTAATCCCTAAGTATGCAGAAACAAAGTATGTAAAAGAGCATTGATCTACGGTCTAACAATTGCAAAGGAAAGTAACCCCATGTGTTTGGCTTGATAATACATATTCCTCAACCACACTTGCAAAAAAATAGGTGGTAGATATGCCTGCACCAAAAAATTTTATAAGCAAATTTCTATTGTGAAAGACAAGAGATGTTGCTAACAAAGTCAATGCATGGATAAAATACACAAAGAGAGACAAGAGCCAATGGGTTGGGCCCTAGCCCAAGGGGACTCAGCCTTTTGAAACAAACTCAGATGAAAGATAACAGTGAGAATTTCATTGAGAGACATATAATTTACATGATAAAATCATATGATTACTATAGAAAGGACAAATTGGCTTTAAACCATGAATAGATAGAGAACAGAGAGGGGAGAAGAACATGAAGACAAAGAGAGCGAGAGCGAAGAAAAGACAATGAAGCAAGAAGTAGAAAACAGAGAGCCGAGCTGACCCAAGGCAGCATCCAGCAGACAGAAGGCTTGAGAGGTTCAAGAAAATCCCTGTGAGGATCTGTCGGGAATTGAGCACACATTGGGCTCCTCCCATTAAAGACCAGAGAGGTCAAGACTTGGAAAGGAAAAGAGTTTGTGCACTCTAGTGGCTTGGGGAATCCAAGAACCACCCTCCCAAGCATTATCTATTTCAGGAGACTCGAATTGAGCTCCTCATTGTAAATCTCTACTTTAAAGACACAGTAAAAGAAGGCCACCACTAAAAGCTGGACCAGAGACGTAGCCCTGGAGGATAGGGTGAACTCCTTACTAATTGTTGTGTTCTTGCATTTGCTTACTGTGTTTCTCTTACTATTTTCCATTTTCCAGTGCCTGTGTATTCTACAATCTAATCGATTTGTTGCCTAAAATAACATAGACACACACCAGCACATGAGTCTGTAATACCTTCATTTATTAACTAATTAATTGAGATCACTCAAGAGTGATTTTCAGATCAAGTGGTATCAGCGTCTAGGTTGTTAAGATTAGACAAGCTTGTGTTGGTTTAGTTGTTGAATGCTAACTAGATCAAAGCTCAAATTAGGAGAAGGAGAGTTGGTCGAAACTAATCCTAAAATTGGGAGAGTCTATCCTCGGAAGACAATGTCAAAGGAAGGTTCTATGGGGCCAGACCCTCAATTCATAGATAGTTTCCTAGCCATAAAGTCCATGGTAGAAGAAATGTATAGGGACTTTAGAAAAACATAAGGATGAAGATTCATCAGGCTCTAAACAAGACAAAGGAGAAGATGAGTCTCACTTCCATGACCACTCAAAAGGAAAAGGGAAAGAGGAAAGCTTTCTCACACCTCCTAACAGCCCTGAACACAAAAAGAAAGCCTCTTTCATCAAACTAGATGTTAAATTTGATCTACCTATATATGATGGAGAGTTGAATGCACAGAATATCGACTCAGATAAGAGCAAGATTTAGCTGTCAAGCCTACACCTTGGAGGCATTGCCTTGGTTTGGTGGGATGGAAAAACCCAAGTTGACATGACAAGACATGGTAAGACCATCTCTGTCTGGAGTGAATTTGTTTTTGCAATCAAAAAAATAGTTCTATCCATTGGTCTACATGCAACAAGCCATGATGAGTTGGCAGACTCTTCAACAGTTGAAAGGGCAAAGTGTGCAAGGGTACACTCAAGAATTTAGAAAGAGAACATTGATTCTAGGAATCTCATTAGACTCACCTGAGACTCTGTTGAAGTACATTGGTGGTCTACACAGCTACATGAGGCACACTATGCTCATGTTTAATCCCACTAGTATAGATGAGGTATCTGTACAAGCTACTCACCTAGAAGCTAGAGGAAAGAATGGAAATCCAGAAGTTAGGGGATCATCCCAACCCATTGCAAGCAAGAATAAGGAGAAAAGAAAGCAGAAATGGAAAGAAAGGAAGGCTAACACTGCATAGAAAAGCAAGGCTTCATGCACTCACTGTAAAAGGATGGGCATGATGATGAGCACTATTGGATTCTGCATCCAAAGCTGAGACCTAGAGCTGAGACCTAAGAAGTTCGAGGGCAAGAAGAAGAAGACTGTTGTAGCTATTCAAAAAGATTTGGGGTCAGACTCGGGAGATGAAACAACCATTGCAACCACAGGTATAAGAGGTAAGAATTCTGAAGCATCTACTAGTAATTCTGCACAATCTACTATTGATGAAGAAAATGAGAGAAAAGGACATGAGCCTTTCTATATTCGAGTTATTTCCAAACATCAAAATATTGATAGTTTGTTTGATAGTGGCTCACAAGTAAATTTAATTTCTGAAGCAATTGTAAAGAAGTTGGGATTAGCAACTACACCTTACAAGAAACCATACCCATTAGGATGGTTGAATGATAAAGCACAACTACAAGTGACTAGACAGTGCAAACTCAAGTTTTCTTTTGGGTCAGCATTTGTAGATGAGGTTGAGTTAGACATAAATCCTTTGGATATATGTGGAATTGTTTTAGGAAGTCCTTACTTGTATGATAGAAAAGCTATTTTCTATAGAGCTGAGAACAAGTATCTACTTGTTAAAGATGGAATTGAATACTTTGTAGGAGCTCATAAGCTCAAGAATAATTATACTCTCATAAACTCAGGGATGAGGCCCATGGAGACCGCGCAGGAGGCAAAAATGGCAGTTAGGAAGCCCAAATCAGGAAACGGAGGCCATTTTTGCTTCCTAACTACTAGTTTTGCCTCCTGCACGGTCTCCATGGGCCTTGGTCAGTGTGCTTTGACCGAGGTCCTTATCGTTCCTTGCTGGCTACAAACTGCCATTGTCCAGAGGTCTTCCTGATCGCTCTTTGTTCGTAAATTCGAAGTCTGTCCTGATTTGATACAATCATGGCATTTGATAATTTTCATGGATCCAATTCGGATCACCTCTAAATGAAATTTAAGTTTCGGGGGGGGGTAACTTGGAGAGAAATCTTCCTTTAGGCACTCAACCTCTATGTCATTCCTATCGATTGAAGTGGAGTTTCAAGATTATGTTTCTCTTGTCTTGCTTCCAGTGGTTATTTTTGGCCTACGCATAAACTAATAGCATTGTCAAAAGATTAGGTTAGAAAGATGGAGCTACTTTAGCAGTTTCCTAGCAATGTCTCAGCCTTCCGTCAACACCTCCATAGACTCAATGAAGGTTAGAAAGGAAATATTTGAGTTAATTGAATCAAAATGTCCAAACATTGCCTAGCTTGATATTTGTGGAAGGTGACTAAGTCCAATCTCTTAGCTTTGAGTCTTTTCCTCTAAGAGAATCTTTATAATTTTGATTGTTGTTTTATTTTCATGGTTTTTTGTTTCATGACAAGGGAAAAGTTTACAAAATTGTCCCTAGGAATAGGCCCTCATGCTCCCCCGCAATTATCAGTGTCATTCTTAGTGTTGGGAGCCTCAACCCTTCTTCCAACGTAGATCTGACCCTCTTTGGCCCCTCAGCTCAAGTTCCAAGATTCTTTGTGCATATCAACCCATGTTCTAAAACACTTGTAGTTCAATTCGACTCAATAATTACTTCAAATAAATGAACCATGACACTCCAATGTACTTGTGTCAACCAAAGTGCTTCTAACTATCAAGAATGTGGGCATGCCAAGGACCAATTGAGAGTTGAAATTTCAATAGCAAGGTATAGGGACTCAACCAGTATAAGAGAAACTACTCAAGTAGAAAGAGAATTGACATATGAGTGACAAACCCTTACTAACTCTAAAGTGTTGGTTGAGGTTTCGAAGTGGGTGTCTAAGGTTATTCATACCCTATAAAGATACAACCAATATATGTACATTATGGACATCTACTGACACCTCAAATTTCTCCTTAGCAAAGTTCTGATTGATAGGAATGCATGCAGAGAGGACATTCTTCTCTCCCTAGATCACATGTAAAGACAACTAGTAACTATGGATCAAAAGCTATGACACATTGAATGGCACATGGACATCCCTCCTGAGCCAAGACACTCTCCTGGAAGCAACAAGGATCCCATCTAAGTAGAATCCATTGAATTTGATCACTTATCCTAATGTTCTTTTATTTTAGTTTGTCTCCTCATATGTAACATTTTTTACCATTTTCAGTTTACAACATGCCCTAGAGGGTCGACTATTTATCTTATATTTCGATGTTTAGATTATAAGGTTAGTTTCGTGGCTAATTCTCTTTTGAAAAGACTAAAATTTTACATTTGATATGGGTTGTCTAGTGGCTGACAAAATCAGATCAAACATTGATATATAATCCTTTGTTCTGAGGCAACAAAATCTTTTTACTTCACAAATAATAATAGTAATAATAGAAGAAGAAATTCTATAATTGAATTATTTATATGATGAATATTTATGATCAATGTTTCTTATATCATGTAAATATAAATCTCAACCTAAAATCATATGATTAATATAAATATATTATTTCTCTCCACTAAAATTACAAAATTTCACATAAATTTATTTTTCAAGATAGATATTTATTTTGAAACCTTAAAAAATTTAAATCTATCTATATTACCTAATTAAAAATAAAAATGTTTATTCAACTATAAACTTGATTAGAAATGACTTTGTTCAAGTAAAATCAATTCAATAATATTATAACAATAAAAATACAAAACCCAATGTTAAATGCATTTCTCAAAAATATATTAAGCTATTTAAATTATATATCCAACAATAAAATATATCAAACTTTTTAATAAGCTTCATCTCATCAAATATCATAGGTTACTCAATAGCAAGAGCTTGAAAACCATACATGATTTAATCTATAAATAAGATTCATGACATCAAATATTATAGACCACACAATATCATAAGATCACACACTATTTATAGTAAATATCATAAGATTACACACTATTTATGGTAAATATTTTCCTGGACTAAAAAGGAATGTGATTGTGAATTTCTATTTCCCTCTTAAAAATAAGAAATTGTGATTTAAATTGTAATTACTTTCTCATAGCAACTTGTAATAGTTAACTAAGTTAAGTTGACTTAGTTAGATTAGGAAATTAGAGTTGGAAGTCTATTTGGATTCGTGTAAGTGTGATCCCTAAATTTTAGGGGTCTAGATTGAGTTTATTGAAGTTGTAATTAGATAACTCAGTCTAACTGAGTTATAGTTGTTGTATTGTGTTATATTCTTTCCACGACTAGCCCATGTAGTTAATTGGGGGGTTAGAAGTGGGGCGGAGCCCCCCTTTCGTTGCGCTGATTGTGTAGCGGGGGGAGTCACAAGGGGTTTGAGGGGTGTAGGTAACCCCACTCTATGGGGTTCGAGGCAGCGCCCCAGAAATTTTGGTTTTGGACGCGATGGTTTTCGGTCCATGGTTTTAGACGCGATGGTTTTCGGTCCATGGTTTTAGACGCGATGGTTTTTGGTCCACGGTATTAGATGCTTCAACATATATAAATATGTATTGTAACATTGAAATGAACATAATGAAAAATCAAACTGGTAGTCCCAGTTTTGGGATCCAGGGGAAAATATCTATGTATATGTGTTTTATGTGTTATGCTCTCGCATTGTTTATTTTCTGTGTTTTAGAATTTGTATGTAGGTAATTTCTATATCGGGTTAAAATCTACATTTGGTATCAGAGTTGTTTTGGCTTCAAGGGGATGCCTTTGCTGCTGAGGGGTTTCACTCGGGCCTGTGGTAGACCCTGTTCAGTGGGAGATATGCGAGATCGATTCTAGTGGTGAAAGAAGATGGCGAGCAGTGGAAAGATAGAGCGAGAAATTTAATGGTCAGAGTTTTGAGTTATGGAAACTCAAGATGGAGGATCAGTTGGTGGATAAAGATTAGTGGATCGCGATAGATCCAGGTACTAAACCAATGGGAGTATTCGATGAAGAATGGAAGAAGTTGGATCAAAAGGCAAAGAGCATAATACGATTGTGTGTCTCAGATTCAGTATTGTTGAATGTATCAGGAGAAGCTACGACGAAGGCTTTATGGAACAAGTTAGGGACTTTATACCAATCTAAGTCACTGGTGAATAAACTTTTCCTACGGAAAAAGTTGTATAACCTGAGGATGAAAGATGGAGACTCGATGACAAAGCATCTGAACGCATTTAATATTGTGCTAAGCCAGTTATCACCTGTTGATATTAAAATTTCAGATGAAGATAAGTGCATTAGTTTGTTGTGTTCTCTACCAGATTCGTGGGATAGTCTAGTTATTGCGATAGGTAGCAATGCAACTACCTTGTAGTTTGATGAAATAGTCTCATCCTTGTTGACAGAGGAAATGAGTCGGAAAAATATGGAGAGCCAAAATGGTGATTCCTTGTTTGTACGAGGACAGTCCCAGAACAAAAACAAAAATAAGTCATCGAGTGGGAGGTCTAAATCTAGAAGGAGATCTAAATCTCCAGGAAAACCTGTAAAGGTGGTGTGCTGGAAATGCAAAAAGGAAGGGCACTACAAAAGGGACTGTAAATCTAAAGCTCCTGATAAAGGAAAGAGATCTGATGATGCTCCTTCTGTAGAGGCGAAAACCACCTTAGATGAAGGTGGGGATGTGTGCTTGGCTTCTTCAAGTACACATGTAGATCATGAGGCATGGTTGATTGACTCAGGTGCATCCTTTCACTTCACTCCTCATAGAGAGTGGTTTTGCGAGTATGAGAAATATGATGGTGGTGATATCTTCTTGGGGGATGACGGGAAGGCTAGAATCGTTGGTTGTGGAAAAGTAAAGTTGAAGTTGCTAGGTGGAAAGGTTAGAACACTTCCGGGTGTTCTTCATATTCCTGCATTAGCCAAAAATCTGATTTTTGTAAGAAAGTTAGATGATGCAGGTGTAAAAACAGTGTTCGAGAAGGATACGTGCAAGATGGTTCGAGGGGCACTAGTATTGATGTGGGGAGTTCGAATTGGAACTTTGTACAAGCTGCAAGGTAGCACTGTTGTTGATGGGTGCAACAGTTCTGTGGTTCCTGAAAGTGGAGCAAAAAATCTAGTGGTCTCTAGAGAGAAGACCATGATGTGGCATGAAAGGCTTGAACATATTGGAGAGAAGGGCCTTCGAATACTTCATGATAAAGGTATGGTAGAAGGTATGAGTAATAGTTCTCTGGATTTTGATTTCTGTGAAAATTGTGTATATGGGAAGCAGAATCGAGTGAGTTTCCCCTTTGGTGGTAAGAGGGCGAAACAGATATTAGAGCTTGTGCAGAGTTATGTGTTTGGACCTATGAAGATTCCATCACTGGGTAAGTCTATGTACTATGTATCCTTTATAGATGACTTCTCAAGGAATACATGGATATATTTCCTTAAGAAGAAATATGAAGTCTTTGACATGTTCAAAGAATTTAAGGCTCTGGTGGAAAACCAGACAGAGAAGAAAATAAAGGTGTTAAGGACAAATAACGGTGGAGAGTTTTGTAGTAAGGAATTTGAAGAATTCTAAAAGAAGTGTGGTATAGCACGGTAGAAGACTACTCCATACACACTTGAGAAAAATGAAGTTGCGGAAAGAATGAACAAGACATTGATGGAAAGGGCAAGAAGCATGCTCAGTGGTGTCGGGTTAGGACAGGAATTTTGGGCAGAGGTGGTGGAGATAGCATGTTACCTGGTCAACAGATCACCTTCATCAGCGTTGGAGGATAAAACTCCAGAAGAGATATGGACTGGTAAGAAACCCTCTCTTTCACATCTGAGGGTATTTGGATGTGATGCATATGTACATGTTCCAAAGGAGAAATGAACCAAGTTGGATAGTAAATCTGAAAAAGTGCATCTTTATTGGGTATAAGGATGGTTTAAAGGGTTATAAGCTTTGGAACCCAGTAACAAGGAAGGTTGTGTACAGTCGAGATGTGGTGTTCAGAGCGGTGAAAGATGTTATTAACATGAAGTCCAACCAAAGGAACCTGTGAAGATAGAGTTTGAACTAAAGGAGGAAGAATCAGACTCTATAGCAGAGGAGGAATCAGAAGATGAAGAGCCACAAACTCTGGCTGTGAGAAGATCAGCTCGAGAAAGAAGGCAGCCAGAAAGGTATGGTCCATCTGCTTTCTGTTCAAACTTTGCTTTGTCTGTTACTGATGATGATCCCAGAACTGTGAAGGAAGCAGTGGATTCAGAGGATGGAAAACTCTGGAAAGAGGCCATGGTTGATGAAATGGCATCTTTGCACAAAAATGAGGCTTGGGATCTGGTGGAGTTGTCGGCTGGAAGGAAACCCATTGGTAGCAAATGGGTGTTCAAGAACAAGACAAATGCAAAAGCAAAGGTGGATAAATATAAAGCTCGATTGGTAGCAAAAGGTTATTCCGAGGTGCCAGGAATTGATTCGGTGATATTTTTCTCCTGCTACCAAGGTAACCTCTATTAGATTACTTTTATTTGTTTCTGCTACTTTTGATTTTGAGGTAGAATAGATGGATGTGAAGACAACATTTTTTCATAGGGATCTCGAAGAGGAAATTTACATGAAGCAACCTGAAGGCTTTGTAATGAAGGGTAAGAAAGAACTAATATGCAAGTTAAAAAACTCTTTGTATGGGTTAAAATAGTCACCAAGGATGCGATATCAGAAATTTGATACATTTATACAAGGACTTGGCTTCACTAGAAGAAAAGAAGATCACTATGTGTATTTTAAATTAATTGGTGACTGTGTTATTTATTTGGTCTTGTATGTGGATGATATGTTGCTAGTTGGAAATGACAAATAATTATCCAGGATTTGAAGACCCAATTGTCCTCCAAGTTCGACATGAAAGATCTTGGTGCTACAAACTATATTTTGGGCATGGAAATTAAAAGAGATCGGGCAAAGAGGAAGCTCTAGTTAAACTAGAGGAAGTATGTCGAGACAATATTGCAGAGATTTAATATGCAGGGATAGTAAACCGAGTGTAAGGGTTCCTATTCCTGTAGGTGTAAAGTTATCTGCTAAACAGTGTCCCAAGACACAAGAAGAGGAAGAGGACATGTCCTGTGTTCCATATGCAAGTGCAGTTGATAGCCTGATGTATGCAATGGTCTATATTAGACTAGACATTGCACATGCAGTGGGAGTATTGAGCAGGTTTATGTCAAAACGAGGAAAGGAACATTGGACAATAGTGAAGTAGGTTTTCAAGTATTTGCGTGGCACCAGTGATTATGGTTTGTGCTACCAAGGAAGACCGGGATTGGATTGTGTTGGATATTCATGGCTTTGTTGATGCATATTGGGCTGGAGATCTGGATCAGAGAAGATCTCCAAGTGGATATGTGTTTAACCTATTTGGAGGTGCACTTAGTTGGATGAGTAAGAAACAATATGTAGTGGCACTATCAACTACAGAGGCAGAATACATGGCAGCCACTCATGCAAGAAAGGAAGCAGTTTGGTTGTATAGATTGTGTTCAAGTATGGAGTTAGTACAGGGAGCTATAAGGATAGACTGTGACAACCAAAGTGCGATTTTCTTGTAAAAGACCCTGCATATCATTCAAAGACAAAGCACATTGATGTTCAGTATCACTTTGTGAGGGATATGATAGTAGGCAAAAAGGTGTTGCTGGTAAAGGTGGACACTTTGAATAATACTACAGATGCATTGATAAAATTTGTGAGCCCTGAGAAGTTCTCTTGGTGTAGAGAAACAATGGGCATTGCAGGGCTGGAAAAATGACTAAGCTTTCTTGTGGCCCCCTATGGAAAGAAAACAACAAGTGGGAGAATGTTGGGTTGTGTTATATTCTTTCCACAACTAGCCCACGTAGTTAACTAGGGGGTTAGATGGGGGGTGGAGCCCCCCCTTCGTTGCACTGATTGCGTAGTGGGGGGGTCACAGGGGGTTTGAGGGGTGTAGGTAACCCCCTAGAAAATTTTGGTTTTGGAACCTATGTTAGGTTGGGCAGACCCATCTATGGTTTTGTGCATGATTTTCGCACATGTTTTTTGGATGCGATGGTTTTCGT
>APFE031292583.1:230058-260551 GCA_000404065.3 Pinus taeda
CCCCATTGTGTTGAGTTCCTCCATGAGATGAGGAAACTTCTGCTGAACTTGGTCCCTGGTGAGCCACTTGCCCTAGTGAAGGAGTTGGCTTGCTTTGAAAACTCGATACAGTTGGATATTTTGCTGGTGAGTGTGCTTGATCTGTGTGTCCATGATCCGATCAGTTGGGGCTTGTTCCATGCAATCTGGA
Source organism: Pinus taeda (assembly GCA_000404065.3). Lineage (NCBI taxonomy): Eukaryota > Viridiplantae > Streptophyta > Pinopsida > Pinales > Pinaceae > Pinus > Pinus taeda. The sequence continues at coordinate 230,249 of APFE031292583.1, forward strand.
TTTAACTCTGTGGGTGTGAGTTGTTCTACAATGTCGGATGTGTCTAGTAATGGTGGAAAGTATGGTCGAAGGTGGTCCACATTGAACACAAGGCCAAGGAATGGGGGAATGCTTAGCTCAAATACATTGTCTCCCACAACTTTGGTAATGGTGTAAGGACCATATCAGAGTGGTTTGAGTTTCCAATAGGCTCTGGTAAGGCGTTCCTTTTGCAAATTCAACCAAACTTTGTCGCCCACTTGAAACTTGTGTGGCACTTGATGTTGATCATATCGCTACTTGTACTTGGCATTTGATTTCTCCTGAATGTCATGGACCTACTAGAAAATATGTTAGATGTGCTCAATGAAGTTGTTTGCCTTATTTGTTTTGGACTAGACATGAGCCGAATCTACGTAAGTAGTTGTAAATGGCATGGCCACATCAATGGGACACAGTGACTAGAATCCCAAGCCCACCTGAAAAGGGTTGTGGCCAGTCGAGTTGTGGAGAGCCCAATTGTAGCTGTGCTGAACATAGGGGAGGCTCTCGTCCCATGTGCGTGGATGCTTTGAGTTTTAGATGCATAGACTCTGTATAATCATCCTGTTGACAACCTCTGTCTGGCCATCAGTTTGAGGATGGAAGGTTGTGAACTTAGTGAGTTTGGTGTCCAGCATCGACCAGAGACTGGACCAAAATGTACTGAGGAACCTGTTGTCCCAATCTGAGATGATAGACTATGGGATCCGAAAGTGTACCCACACTCGTTCAAAGAAGAGTTTAACAGTGGCTTCTGCTGTGATATTCTTCTTGCAGGCCGCCATAATGGCCATCTTCGAGAACCTGTTGACGACCACAAAAACATAGTTGTTTCCATGCTTAGTGGAAGGAAGGCCTGACATGTAATCCATGGAGATGGATTCCCAAGGTCGACTAGGGGTTGGCAGCGAGGTATAGAGGCCTTGCTTCTTGATGGCCGGTTTGGCAATGGCGCAGGCAGTGCATGATCTTATGTACTTCCCGACATCCTATCGAAGATTCCACCAATAGAAATACTTCTGCAGTATTGCCACCATTTTTTTGACACCAAAATGCCCAGCAGCCTGACTATAGTGTGCTTCCCAAATCATCTTGGCACACTTGCTTGAAGGAACATAACTGTGACCCAAGTGGCATAACAGGGCATCCTGGAGGTGAAAATCTAGAACATGCTGACCCTCCAAGAGTGTCTGGTATGTGTGCCTGAATTCTGGGTCGCTTTTGTAGAGAAGTGGCCAATCAGAAGTCTCGTTCCCACAAGAGTTGAGCACGGTGGTTAACTCCATGATAGGTGGTCAATTGAGGCAATATGCAACCTTATTGGTGTTGCCCTTCTTATACTTGATATTCAAATGGAATTGTTGCAGGTATGTGGACCACTTCTGATGGCGATCATTTTGCAATTTCCCTTGGGTCTATATGAACTGCAGGGTCAGTGGTCTGTGTGGATGACCGTTTCCTTTCCCAAAATGTAATGCTTCCATTGTTGGTAGGCTTGCTCAATGGAATACATCTCTTTGTCATAAGTGGGATACTTCCGAACTGTGTCTAAAAGTGTCTCACTGTGATATGCCATTGGATGCTCGTGTTGAGTAAGGACTGCCCCAATAGCATAGTCAGAGGCATCTCTCTCGACCTCAAATGGTTGTTGCAAGTCTGGTAATGCGAGCATTGGTGCCAAGCAGAGGCGATCTTTCAACTCTGTGAATGCCTTCTGTTGAGAATCAGACCAAAATAACTTTGCTTTCGCTCCTCCCTTGGTGACTTGACTCAAGGGCCAAGTGATATGAGAAAATCCCAACACGAACCTGCGGTAGAAGTTGGCAAGACCTAGAAAGTTATGGAGCTCTGTCAGAGTGGTTGGAGATGGGCAATCCAGAATGACTTGGATTTTGGCTGGATCCACATGCACCCCCTGTTCATCAATAATGTATCCCAGATACTGAACCTGGGTCATGCCAAAAGTGCATTTCTCCAAATTGGCACATAACTTTTGTTGCCGTAATGTTTGGAGAACCTGTCGGATGTGGTGGAGGTGCTCTTCCCAACTCTGGCTAAAGATCAGGATGTCACCCAAGTATACCACTAAAAATGAGTTGGTGAATGGCCACAATATGTCATCCATTAGCCTCATGAAGGTTGCAGGAGCATTCGTCAATCCGAAATACATAACCAACCATTCGAAAAGGCCCTCCATGGATTTGAAGGCAGTCTTCCATACATCGGAGGTTTTGATTGGTACCTAGTGATATCCTGACTTCAAATTGATCTTGGTGAAATATTTTTACCCCCTTCAGTTGGTCCAGGAGGTCATCAATCTGTGGGATCGGGTACCTATTACGGACAGTGATCTTGTTCAGTGCCTGATAGTCAATACAAAGTCTCCAAGTCCCATACCTCTTCTGTACCAACACGTTCGGGCTCCCACAAGGCGATGAACTCGGACAGATGTGACCTTTTTGTAGCAGCCCCTAAATCTGCCTCTTTATTTCATTATTCTCCAGAACAGAGCACCGATAGATTGGTCCATTGGGTAGCGGTGCACTTGGGGTCAGATCGATGGAGTGCTTGACCTGACAGTGCAGAGGAACCCCTGCAGGGGAGGTGAAGATGTCCTCATACTCCTCCACGACCTTGTCCATCTATATTTTTCGTGCAGAGGGGCCCTATCAAGAGGTCGTGGCCACTGTCTTCTTCTTTCCTTGAGGGCGTATCATCAGGAAAACAAATTTCCCAGTTTTGGAAATGAGCTAACTGCATTTTTTTGCAATAACCAAAGAGATGGTGGTAGGTGGTGCTACCTCCGGTATCTTGTACAACTAATTTCCCAAAGTAACAATAACAGCACGAGGCCATGATTCATACACAGCATGTCACTTCCACAAGTATGGTTGTCCTAAGAATACATCACAAACTTCAAGGGGAGCAATGTCACACAATACCTCATCTGTGAAGGGCTTGATGTTGTATGGAAGGCGAAATTGTTGGCTCACGCGAAGATATCCTCCTTGGTGAAGCCACCCGATGGTGTACGGTTGTGGATGTGTTGTGGTCGGTAAGCCTAGCCGCTTCACGACCTCTACTGAAATGAGGTTCTTTTGGCTCCCGCTGTCGACAATGAACTGTAGCAGGGAGCCCTTTACCCACATCTGGGAGTGGAAGAGACACTCCTCCTCCTCTGGATCTTCGGGTTCCTCCTTTTGGATCTTCGTGGTGGCAACGATGGCGTTGGGCTCCGCATCGTTAATCTACTTCCCTTTGTCATTCCCCTTCTCGGGTTCTGACTCAGGGTCAAAACATTCATCTGATTCTGAAACCTTTAGCTCGGCCACCAGTGACTGCTTGGCCCGACACTCACTTATGTTGTGAGTGGAGCTCTTATGGAACTCACACCACTTTCCCATGTCCTTTTTTGGCTTCGCAGTGTTATTCTTTGCTTGCAGCTTTGGCGGGTTGTCTTGGGCCACCCCGACTTGGCTTTTTCCTTTGTTCTGTGGTTTGGGGGCACCTTTCCCTTGCTTCGGATTCACAAATCCAAAGTCTCGCTTCTTTTGTTTAAACTTTTGCTCGATCTTGACGACATATTGGTATGTTGTGCCGAGCAAGGAGATGTTTAGGAATTCTATTTCTTCCTAGATGTACTTGTGTAGGCAGCCGCGGTAATTGAGTACCAAATGCTGATCCGAATCCTTGATACCCAACTTTGTGCGAAGGGTATGGAAAATATTGGTAAACTCTGGCACATCTTGGTCCCTTCCCTACCGCAGCATGGTCCACTTTATGTATTGATCCTCATAGCTTCCGACAGGGTAGTACTACTCCTTGATGGCATCCCGGAATGAATTCCAAGTGGGTACGGCTAAAAACAGTGAGCATATACTTTCATCCTTCTTCTCGCAGTAGGTTTCCCACCAGTCCTTGACGCGGGGGGCTGCTTTGAGAAGAGCAAAGATAATCTTTTCCCAACTGGAAAAATCATGAACAAAAAAATAACCCTCTAGCAGATTTAACCATTTATCGACGGCATCTGCATCTATCTAACCATTGAATATGGGGATTTCAAAATTAACTTGTACCCTAAATGGTGTGGCATTTCCAGAGTGGCTATTGGAAGCCGATGTGTCACCCCTGGGTAGCCGCTGAAGGATCTGGGCAAAGTTGTCCATCATCGCGTTCCTTTGTTGCTCGAGGGCTTCTTCGAGCAATATTTTGATAGGATCTCTTGCCCCCTCGTCTTTCTTTTCATCTACCACGGGAGGCCATTGGGATTTGCAAGGTTGGTCTTGTAAAGGCTCAACCAGTTCAAGCCCTAACTCCTTATATCCCGACCTCGTTGGGGACATGCAAAGAAAAACAGAGAAAAAGCAGACTGCTCTGATACCACTAATCCGGATTTAAATAGGAACGCAACAAAATTACAGAGATAACCATAAACACAGAGATGCAGTGGAAATAATACTTCATTTCATTAATGTAAAATACTGAAATATGCTTACAAACAGAAATGGAAATAAACCAGCTAGGGCGATGGTAGCTTATCTCCGAGAAGAGATGTGGTGGCTACATGCCTCTAAATTGTGTTACAATGAGGATCGAAGATCTATTTATTTTTGAGAAACAATTGAAAACCCTAAACATCCAAAAACCTAACCCTAGAAGATGAAACTCCAAACTGTGGGCCCCGTTTGGGTAAATTGGTATATCAACTTCCCGAGGTCATAACTTTGGCATACGATCTCCGTTTGACGCGCACAATATCTAGTTAGAAAGATCTATCTGAGAACTACAACTTTGGGAAGAGCAACATCAATCCATGGACCCATGTTAGTCCCAGTTTTCCCAAAAGAATTCGTTTAGGGCCTCAAAACGACTCCGGAAGTTCAGGACCCGAAAAACTGCTAAAAATAGTAAACTGTGCTACAATTAAGGAAACTGAAAAGCTAAAAGAAACGATGGTGGGGGTCCAAGTGGACTTGGCGGGTGGCCACCAATATCCACCTGGATCACTTGTAGTCTCAAATGTCTTCCAGTTAGGGAAGGAACCCAATGAGTCTCCCTATCACCTTGATGTGAAATACAGTCCTCTAACAACCCTTTTTCTTGAATTAAAATAGTAATTATGGTTTCCTCTTCCGCCTTAGCAAAATAAATTATAAAGACCCATTTTCACATATTCGCAGGCCAAATTTTTATATAGACAATCAAATAAATTCCTCATCACACAACAAACACCATAGTCTCCATTCACTTGGCAGACATCACAGTATCCATCCACTCTTTCAATTCCTGGTATGAATTTGGATGAAAAGAAGTTAAATATGAAATGAAATATTCTCTATCGACCCACCTACTAAATTTTGAGGAAACGTCGGTATCACTATTCATGCTTCCTCTCAATGTCAGGATTCCTTATGACTACCAACATTATTGGCTCTCAAGGAATTGAAGCTCGTAATGACTGTCAACGTTATTGGCTTTGATGGCATTGAAGCTCGTAATGTTAAATTTTGTACCACAATCTTCATATGATTTTCTATTCGGAAAGGTTGCCAAACCATCAACATTGACAAAGATGGGATTCATGGATAACAACCCACAAGTCTTCACCCTACACATCACGATTTGGTACTCCAACACTATTCACTTCTCTTAGCATTTGTTTGTTCATGGCATCCACAAATCCATTTACACCTCAAATGACATATGCATACGTACGCAGTGCTTGCTTCAAAAAAGTGACTACACCATATCAATGAGTCACTCAAACTACAGGCTCAATTGGCTCCTCTGTACAACACACACACATTGTTTTATTCTCCCTATGACCACCCTACAACTATTATAACCTCAACACTTCATCATCGAACAATCTGCACCACAACTTTGCTGCAAGATTCAGTCGTAAATCAAATATTTTATAGCTAGAGTAGCATTATCATCAAGCTCTGATACCAAATGGTGCAGGGACCTCTGCTATGCACTTTAAAAAAATCCACACCCTTAAACAAAACCACACAAAAATACACTCAAAACTCATACTTAATTAAAAAGAAAATATTTTCATGATTCACAATACGACCATTTATGCCTTGGCCACCTCTACCATGGTTATAGAATTACAATAAATTTATACAAATGAATCTCAACTAAAAATTAGTTCTATATCCTAAAATCTTCCCATATCCTAAAAATCCTCTCAAGCTTTACTAATTATTTACATATCTCCATTATTTTCCTCCAACTTCTAAACAAAATTTCTCCAAAGATGTCGATGAGGAAGTCTCTCAATATTCTAGAAATAGTTTTAAATCAAACCCATATCTCCATTAATTTCTATGAAAATCTCTTAATTAAAAATTACAATGTTAATGATTTTTTTTTTTTAAATAAAACTCATGAAAAAACAATTTGAGAGCTAATGCTCCTGCATCAAGAGACATTCTTTCTTATTAGAAGCTCATTTTGTATAAGATTTGTAATCAGCATGGTGTTGAGCATAACAACAAGAGTACTTCGCACAACCCTCACATTGTTGGCATTGTTCTTCATTGTTGGTATTTCCCTTTTCCATTGATGTCAAAGGGGGAGAGAGACTAGAGAGCATGGAGAGAGTATAGAGATCAGAGAAGCTTCAGAGTTATGGAGATCAAGTCGAGGTTGACATCAATGCCAAAGGGAGAACATGTTGGCATTGTAGGGTTGGTATTGATGTTAACAAGCACTTAGCATTGTTTGCCTTGTGTTGGTGTCAATCTAGATTGTATCTCACTTTTTGGGATTCATAGAAGATTCGTAGGAGGATGTAGAGGTACCCGAAAATGTGGAGTCTTATGTTGATGTCTTAATGCTTGTAAAGGAAGTTGGATATGTGTTGGAGATATTTAGACATGTGATGGATATGGTGGACAAGTTGTGGTTGAATGAAGGATGAGTACATGAAAGAACACAGGTAAGAACCTCAAAGGTGCGTTATAACGCAAGTTATGAGGGATAAAATATGTTATAACACAGGTTTTCTGTGTGGGGGGTGCATTACTGACATGAAACATGTAATAGCCTATTAAGTGTATTGTAATGTAGGTTTTGTGTGCCAAGGGTGCATTACGACCAATTAAGTGAATTTACCAAATTATGTGTGCACTTAGTTAATTTCGGGGGCATTTTCTATGGTAATTGCACTTGGTAATTGGTTAAAAAGTCTGAGGAAGTTATCTAGAAGATGGTTAACATTGATAAGATCCCTCGCTAAATGAAGATCATGAAGGATCAAGTCAAGGAGGAGAAATATCGAAATATCGAAATATCAAACCAATCAACAACGTGTGAGCAAATATGATTAGCTCTCCATTACTTTGATTACAATTATTGCCTTAATCACTCCAAAAAATTATATAGAGGATAATGCTTTGATGAGTTGAGGTTGGTTGGTTTTATTATTAGTTAAGCAACTGTGTGAGAGGAGAAGAGTGTGCAAGTTGTGAGGGACATTATGCAAAAATCTGAAGCAATTTGTAGAAGTTGCAAAAGGTAGTAGAAGCATGTTTCAGCCAACATCATATGTAGAGGGAGAGGAGATGGAGTAAGGAATGATTGAAGATAATTTAGTGCATAATTGCCACTAGTGCATTCATCATAATATTATTTGCATGCAATGTTTGTTTTTGGACAAATTTATATATTGCAAAGAGGAATGATGTATTGTTGTTGAGCGATGTAGTTCTCCTTGGAGTCCAATTTGAAAGTGAGTGAAAGCATGCCTCTGAGAGTTTGAGGATGTTAGGGCCTTCATTCAGTAATGGATGAACAAGAAATGGGTGGTTGTTCCTTGCTAGTGGTGGCCGACAAATTGGTATATTGGGAGTAGTATCTCCATCCATTGGTGGCTAGGAAAGACTTACTGTGAGTGGTGTCTTCCAACAAGTGGTGGCCTACAAATTCATGTGAGTAGAGACTTCTTAGCTAGTGGTGTCCAACAATACACGTAAAGGGATAGTGGTTTGTAGTTCGTGGAGGCTATTTGAACTATGTAAAAAGATTATATTGATATAATAATAAGAGAACAAGAAGTAGCACAACAACAACAGGTGATTTTTGTCCATACGGGATTTCCACTAGAAGTCATTAGTGTCTTACAAGTATAGTCGTTTTTATGGTTATGTGTTATGTTATGATGCTTTGATATATTTTATGTGTTTTAAAGTGTAATCATTTTTATGGTTATAGACACCACTATAATCATTTTTATGGTTGTGCGTTATGTTATGATGCTTTGATCTCTTTTATGTGTTTTAGAGTGTAATCATGTTTATGGTTTTGTATTATGTTATGATATTTTGATTTCTTTTATATGTTTTAAATTGCAATTGTTTAAAAATTTAATGAATTGGCGAAAATTTTGTGTCATCATTACTGATTTATTTTATATAATAATTTTTTTTATAAATTTACTAAATAATCACTGATTCATTTTATATATAATTTTTTATAAATTTACTAAATAAAATATACTTTGTTGAATTATATATACAACATCAAATTATGTACCTTTTTCTGGGACAACTTGTGTTTTGCTAAAGTTCATAAAACCTATTTCATATAATATTTTAGCAAAAGTTGAATAAACTAGTTTATCTCACCTATTTTAAGCATTTTGGTTTGATTTTTTTTTAAACCTTTAGTCACAAATATCCATTCTTTAATGTACTTTTACACCTTTTAAGACATCTAAATAATATATTGCGTGACCATTTTATTTTATGCATGAACGGCTGCTTTGAAAAAAATAAACCATGAATAAAGTTAACCTTTCCCTGCTCAAAATGTTTTGGCATTATTAAAAAAGTTCCACTTAAAAATTTATGATTAGCTATTTAAACATCACAAGTGAGACGTATGAAAACATTCCAAGACCCTCAGCCACACTTTTTGCTGATCATAATACATTGGAATAACATAATAATCAAAGTCAACATCTTATTTAAGTGCGTGCCAGCTTTAATCAATTACCTATAACGACGTTGACATGTGAATAGAAATAGCACGGCTTACAGTGAAACGGGTGTTATCAGAGGTAAATGTGATTAAAAATTACATCAGTTTAATAAAAGTAAATTTTAATGATAATTTAAAAAGTTAGTAATTTCTTATAACAGATATATAAAATTAAAAAATAAGATAATAATAAGGGGTTTATAAACTTTTACATATTGTATTTTAAATCCGTAAGGAAAGATATTCATAACCATGAAATTCATTCTAATATTTTTATTAACATTACGAATAAAATTTAAAACATTTTTAATTAAATAATAAAAAAATTTCATATAAAAAAAACACTTAAAATACAAAAAAAACACATGTGATTTTTTTTTGTTATAAGTTGTCGGAGTTGTCTATAATGCGACTTTTTGGAGATTCCGGTGACGGAATCCGGCGGAAGAAATGAGGTTAAATCTTGATTTTTAAGCAGTTAAAATGGTTTTTTAACTTCATATTTGGATTCAGCGCCCTGAAAAACCCCTGGGAGTCATTGATTGTGCAAAAACTAGCTATTAAACTTGGGATTCCAATGAATTGCTGCTGGATTTTGACCGGAAAAATCCGCCGGAAAAGCTTTCAAAAAGTCGCGTTATAGACTACTGCTAAGTTGTCAATGAATTTAATATATTTTTTCCAAAATCATAACTATAAAATACCTATATTTAATAAATAGTAGGAAAAACAATCATAATTCAATCGTCAAATTAGTAGTGAGGATAATTATCATTCATTACTCTCAGCGAATGCAGGTTGATTCATCATTATTATTCAATGAAATCACGCCCCTTAGAATTACCCGTTGGTGGTCCATAAGGGAGCAAGGTTTCACTCTTGCGATATCTCTCTGGGTCTTAGGTCGTCAACATGTTTCCTTACATACAAGAAAGAGGAGCTCCTAGCCAAGCAAACATAGTTTTAAGACATACTCCAGCCAATAAATCACCCACATTTACATGTGTATATACCATTTTCATTAATCACTGTTAAATATTGAATAGCAGAAAAAAAGGACACACTGCCAAGTATAGCATATGAAAACTTCACCAAATATAATATGAAAAGGCATTATCTATCAAAGCCACAATTTCACTCGGACAATGAATCTTGTGAATTTTTTTTCAAGAAATCTGTCTCTAGTATTGTTTAAATCATTTTTTAGGTGGAAAAAATAGATTTAGTACCATCACTAACCCTTAGGGCACCCAACTCTTGAAGCTTGATAACTATAACCCAGATTTTCAAAAATTTCTCTCAAACTTTCTCAAAATCAATACCTAATTTTCTATGATTTTATACTCGAAATTATAACCTATTTAAACTACTAGGCAGCCGAAAGGCAGTTGTCTATAATGAGACTTTTTGGAAACCTTTCCGGTGGGTTTTTCCGGTCAAAATCCGGCAGCAATTTATTGGAATCCCAAGTTTGATAGCTAGTTTCTGCACAATCAAGTCGTCCCAGGGGTTTTTCAGGGTGCTGAATCCAAATATACAGTTAAAAAACCATTTTAACTGCAACAAATCAAGATTTAACCTCAATTTCTTTTGCTGGATTCCGTCACCAGAATCTCCAAAAAATTGCATTATAGACAACTCCAGCCGAAAGTGCTGCACCCATTCATCAGCAATGGGACCCATCATAGTGTCACAATATGACTTCAGCAGTGGGGCAGCCGAAAGTGCTGCACCCATTCATCAGCAATGGGACCCATCATAGTGTCACAATGTGACTTCAGCAATGGGGCCCTCATCATAATGTCACATATGACGCTTTTGTGGTTGGCCCATGGCGTTGCTTTTTTGCGTTGACGGACCACTCTATGACAAAAGCAAAGCACGCACGTTGCATACCTCCCAGGGTCTCATAAACTCGAATGACGAAAAGGCCATTGATAAATAATAGCCGTTTGCCACTGGTAGAATAGATAATTCATTCATAGATTTGAGGTCTCAGGTGCTGGCATTTCGGCGTTTCATGAATGAAAATAATAAACATGGGGTATCTGCTCTTTATTCGAAGAATGTTTTTATTTTAAACCGTTTAAGCAAGAAAATATATGACCGTTAGTGTCTTGCTTTTTCATTTTTAATCTTTTACAAAATTATTTTGAGTTTATTATTTATATTGGAACATCACTTTTTGGCAAATTTTTAAACATACATTTATTATTTTAATTTTTTGATCTTTTAGGTTTGGATCAAGGATTGGATTATAAGGTTAAGAATCGCGATGGAGCAAATTACATGACTTATATTAAATGGCCTCGCGTACGTCAAGTGAGTTAAGATAGTGAGTAAGGATGGGTAAGTTAGGTTGAGTAACTTACATGACTTAGATTGTGGCCTGGCCTAGGTTGAGTGAGTTAAGTTAGTAGGGTTTGTGAGTAATAGAGTGAGTTATAAAGTTAGATAGGTTATTAGTCCTTGTTAAAGCATGATTTTAATGATGGATTATGAATTGATTGTGATTAATTATTATTTTATTAATTTTAAATTGAAAATTTAATTTTTAAAATAGAAATATATATTTTTACTGTAATTAAAAAATTATTTTAAAAAAATTATTGGACAAAAATTTTAGTCTTATTGCAAAGTTTCAATTATATAACTGACTTTTGGATAAACCACTTCATGCATATGTAGTGTGTTGTTGGTGCAAATGCCATTTGGGTAATTGCCTTTAATCACCTCGTGCATATATTGTATGTTGTTGGCGCTATTAACAATGGAGCGAGATATTGTTGGTTGCATGTTGGTTTGTTTAGTTATAATGCCAATGTTTATGAATATGCAGTTCCCAGATGTCGCAAAGCTAGGAGGAGTTAGGTCATTAACAGTAGATCGAGTTGAACCAACCTGCTTTCATTAAAATGTTGGCATATCTTTGATAATTTTCAAACATAAACAACAACAACTATATTAAAAGCATTCGCTAGTTGCATTATGTAGTAGATAGTATAGGAGAGAGCCAAGGAAGATCGATATCAAGGATATTGCTAGTTCTGTTGGCATTGTGACCTAACCATTGAAGCCCTCTCTACAATAAGGCTACCTTATAACAATAAGAGGCTCATAACTAATTTCGGTTGAAACCCAAAATCAAATCCAAACAAAAATGGTGCAAAACCTAATGACCATCATCCTAGAGTTGATGGCATCTTAGATTCCTAGATTTCTTCATGAGATCAAACACTGGAAAAAGTTGTCGAAGGGGAATCTAAGAAGATGACAACAACCAAACTAGGTAAGCAAAGAGTCTTGCTTCTAATATAGGTCTTTGTCATAAGTAAAGAGTCTTCCTTTTATTATAATATAAAATATATTGTCCCTTCCCATAGAATCCACCATTTCTTCCTATACTTTCACTACTTTGAGGCCAACAAAGAGACCCTACTGGTTGTCAAGGCCAAATAAATCATTAGGGGATTTTTGATGTCTAAAATGGGCCTCTTAGGCCTCCTAAGGAAATTATAAAATAATAATGGAAATAACAAAATAAGATTAGTGTTACACAGTAATTTCTCACCGACTCTGCATTCCCTAATCCCGGATACTGTCGGTCCATGTTACTGACATCTGTGCTGTGTCATGTTGCCGATTATGTGTCATTACCTTCCTTGCAATCTCAGGAAGAATTTATCAATTCATCATCCCTTAAGAAGACCCCTTTTTGCCAAATCTAGCTCGTCACAAGTGCAACATAGGGACAAAGCGAAGACTTCACTAGGGCTAGTGTTAACTTGACCATCTTCGTGAGAGGGATAACTTCTGACTCGCGATGACCCAGAAACTTAGGTAAAAAGGGGTCTTCTTTAAGGATGATGAATTGATACATTCTTCCTGAGATTGCAAGGAAGATAATGATACATAATTGGCAACATGACACACCACAGATGTCAGTAACATGGACCGATAGTATCCGAGATCAAGGAATGCAGAGTTGGTGACAAATTACTATGTAACAGATGCCCCCTAAAGCATGAAGGCCGAGAGAGTGGGAGGGGTGAGATTCTTTACGAATCCATAACCGGAAATCAGCTCGACGTAGCTAACTGATGTACTTTTGCGACGACGTCACAAAGTGCTTGGTTAGGGAGATGCGCCGATTTGTTGTCGGCGCATGTTGCTAGTGTTTTACTTGCGACGATTCTTGTAAGTTTCAAATTTTGAGGTTTGTTTGGTTGATCGGCCAATGTATTCTGTCCTCAGAGCTTGTTTTTCTCCTCTTTGTTGTATCAAAAGTATTGGTTGTTAAGATCTTTGATTCCGATTTTCAAGTCTTTTTAAACCCTCCCTCTTGAACAGTGTGACCTAAATATCCTAGGGTTTCTCCACTGCTTAGTTTGCTTGGGTCACTCATTCATTGAGATCTTTAGACTCTGCTTGGTATAATCTCTCTTGCTGTTTGAGGCTTCTTCCTTTTCGTTGTTTGTCATCCTCTTGATTGGTGTGTGGCATTTGGTCACCGAACTTCCTTGTCTTGTTCGTTCGGTCTCCTTCTTTTGCTTGGCATAAATCGTTTTGCTTCCCAGTCAATGAGACAATTTTCCAGTTTTGTAAAAAGGATTATTTCTTTAGCTTTGAGTCTTTGATTCATTTTTACATGTAGTTTCTTATCATTTATTTGAGAAAATAAAAAAAGTGCATTCATCTTGTATTAAGGTTTGAAAGACGATTTTTGCATTAGTAGATTCTTGAGATTAAGACATTGAAAAGCAAAAAGTGTGTTTCTCATTCTTTCTTGTTCAGATTTCTTGCAAGTTTGAGTAAATTGTAGAAGTGTTCCTTTTTCTTTGATTGGTTTGCTTGTTTTCCATTCAGTTGTTATGCATTCAACCTCTCACTCTCTCTTAGCTAGTTGTTCATCCAACGAGAATGGTCTTTTTGCTCATTTAGTTGCACTCTAGGAGTGTTAAAGATACATTCAATAGGGCCTTAAAATCGAGACTTAATTCAAGATTAACTGTTAAAATTTATTGAATAAACTTAAAAACACATTGGAACCTAACACTCACACATCTATAGGTCTAGGCTAGAGACGTGTTCCGGCATCGTTAAACTTGGTCCCTATTGTTTTCACTAAGGTTGGGTGATTCCTCCTTTTGTGATACAATAGATGCTAGTATGGATTTGTGCTCCCTGTACCCTCACGTATATATTGAGAGACCCCACTAGGTTGTCATCCTATTATCCATAGGAAGCCGATTCTACTGCCTTACGAGTCATAACTCACTGAACACAACATTTGGGAAGATTGACTCCCGTACGAGAAGTCCTTGGTCATTTCTCTTTCATTTTATTACCAAGGTGTATATGCAGTTTTACGATTTGTCTGGTAAACCTCTTGCCTAGAATTCTAGAGCAGTCACTTTCATTCCTTTTCATCTCTTTAAAAGTAAAAGGATCATCTGAGCACTTGTCCTTTCAGTCTCATTAAACTTCGAAGGCGATTGGAGTAATCTTTTGTCCTTTTTCTCGACTCTTTAAACATGAAAAGGCAATGTTTCGTTCCAGTGTCATAAAATTTATTTGTCCATGATAACATTTTACCTATTAATCTTGGCCACATCGTGATCACATCTTGGAAAATTTTTGCAACCCTATTGATTATATCTTTTCTCCCAGACTTTTGAATTAGGTCGTCCTGGCGGACTCACCAAATCCGTTGTCCCTGCCAGGTGACGGAGAGCCCCTTTCTCCTGTCTCTTCTGAGGGTATCATCTGTTACTGGCACTCTTCCTATTGTCCCGAATGTTTAGCCTCTTGATTCTCGAGCTCCGGGTGAGGAACCTTTTGATATCAATTGGACTCCTCCCAATGTTTGGCAATTTTTAGACGAGGAACTCTTGTCTACTCCTCCTGGTGCTTCGATTCTGATGGCCACTTCCGACATGGATGAGTCAAATCCCATTAGCAGTCAAGAGAGCCTTGTGTTGACTAGGGAACGTCAGTTTCCCCCGGAAGGTTTTCGTTTCCACACTGCTCCAAATGTGTCGTTGCCACTTCGCTATTGCGTCTGGCTGACATACTTGGTTCTACATCTCTGCATCAAAACTCTATGTGGTCTCGTACTACCACTCCGTCTTTCGGACCATTCATGTCTTCTCAGTCGGCCTTGACTTCCATATCTCAGACACAGGTTACATCCGTTATGTCTGTTCCATCAATGCCCACCATTTGTGTGACATCCATAGCCCCTTTTGTTAGTGCGGTTACCGCATCTTCGGTAATTACTACTGTTACTGGGATATTGTCCGGACCCATTGGCAGCAGTCCTTCACTTTTGGTTTCTGGAGTCGGTCAAGCTACAGGTAATGTACCAATCTCTTCAAATTCCATTCTGACGGGATTGTCATATGAGCAATACCTGTTTTCTCTCCAAAATCTGACTTATAACCCTTTAGGTTCTCAACCGCTGTCCGTTCCGCATAACCCTCAACACTACTATGATCACCATGGAGCTCATATTTATTACACTGGGTCTCTTCTTGCGGGGGTCCCAGTTGAGAATTATGTTTCGCTTTTGGTTGCCTAGAATCACACTACCTACCATGGCCCGCAAGGACAACCTTTTCAAGGGCAACCTTCGGGTTTGCAAGGGAAACCTTTCAAGGACAACCTTCAGGCTTACAAGGACAACCCTTTCAAGGACAAACTTCGGCCTCCACAGGTTACTCCTTTGTTTATTTAGGGCAACCTTCTGGTCAGCCACGTCAGCCTCAATTCCAGCAAGGCCAACCTGTTTCCCAACAAGGTCAACCTTCTGATCAACTAGGTCAGCCTCAATTTCAGCAAGGCCAACCTGTTGCCCAGTAAGGACAACCCTCTAGTCAAGTAGGACAGCCTCAGTTTCAGCAAGGTCAACCTATCGCCCAACAAGGTCAACCTCAGTTCCAACAAGGCCAACCTTCTATTCAGTTGGGTTAGCCCCAGTTCCAACAAGGACATGAGTCTGGTTAAATCAATCCAACTCTTAGTCAATGGGCACTTAGATGCAAGCTGGTTCCCAAGCTCAACCCGGTCTCCAGACTCAGGCTGGACTCTAAGATCAACCTGGTCCCCAAACTCAAGTTGGATTCCAAGCCCAATTTATTTATCAAATGCAACCTGAGCCCCAGGCACAGTTTGGGCCTCAGCCGCAATATGGTCTCCAAGTACCTCAGCAACCCCAAGGGCAACCTCAAGGTGCTCCATATCAAAACGATCAACAACCCCAGGTTAATCCTTATCAGAATTTTCAACAGCCATATGCTACCCCTGTTGGTCAAGCTGGTAACCAATGGTTTGTTGGCGGTCAAAATCCGGGTCAACAACCAGGTTATGGCATTAATCTGCCCAACTATAACCCTTATGGACAAAATCCTTATGGAAAAAATCCATGGGGGCAACAGGGCTCTAGTTAGAACCCTAACACTAGCCCTTATCAAAGGCCCATGATGTCCTTTAACCCTCAATTACCTTTTCTTGCTACTTTGGAACTGCCCGATGTGTCCAAGCTGATGAACGACCCTATACTTCATAATCCATATTGGCCACCAGTTCTGACCAAGATTCCTGGTGATTGTCCTAAATTTGACGGAAAATCTGGAGAGGATCCCCAAGCGCATGTTATGACTTATCACCTTTGGTGCTCATCTAACTCATGGCTTGACGATTCTATCCGCCTCCATCTTTTTCAAAGGACTCTTACTGGTTCCGCTGCAAAATGGTATATTGAACTCACTCGTGGAACTTTCCAAGACTTGAATTCGCTTGCGATGGCATTTCTTACCCATTTTCAGTTACCGATTCGTTATGGAACGGGAACACATCTCCTTAATTCTCTGAAACAGTACACGGCTACCCACATCTCCGATCATATTCATGAATGGAGAAGGCGACATCATGTGATTAAGTTTTGGATCATTGATCAGCTTCTGACTCACTGGTTTACTACCCCTTTTGTCGGTCCAATAGCTCGAGATATTGCTATTGGAGCATGTGTTACTAAAGAGCAAGTTATCGCACGTGTTCAGTATCTTGATTTGGTTTATTCCCAATCTGGCACGCTTTATGATGTCTTACCTGATGCTTCGCAACCTAGAACTTCTAAAGCCTCGTCGACACCTTCCATCGATGGTGTTATTGGTTCCGTTGCTCAATCTTCTTGAAAGTCTTCCAGGACTCCTACGAATCAAGAACCTACTGCTCCTAGTGAAAATGCTTCTCAGTCCGCATCTAATACTGGGAAAACCTCAGAAGTCAATGTCGTTCAGTCCACCACGGCAGAGAAAACTTCGAAAGGTAAGAAGAAGGGGAAAGGTAAAATAAGGTCGATGCACCGAAGCAAGATCCTCCTAAGACTCCTGCTGATGATGGTTCTAAATGCAAACCTAAGTATCCTTGTCTTATCTGTGATGAGGATCACTACACTAAAGGTTGTCCTAGACAGTCCAAGGTTAGTCATCTTCTTAAGGGGACTTCGGGAACTCCTGTTGTACTTAAAGAGCCTTTTCCCTCCCAACAAACTCAAATGGTGGTCGATCAACCTCAATCCTCTTCCACTTTTGGCTCCCAGGTTTTTATGGTTGGGACTATCCCTATTCATGTGAGTACTCAATTGAAAGAATATGCTCCATCCACCGACAAGGAACCTGAAGTCTCTTCTAATGTTCCTTCATCTAGTTCTGACCCTCTTCATATTGAACAGCCCAGCACCAAGTCTATCATTAGACCTCCTACTAAGGGAGTTCTCCGGAAATCTTCCTATAACCCCAATGCTCATGCCACGCAGCACTATAGTATTGTCAAAGACTTACCCCAAGCTCCTTTGGCTATGTCCGCATTGTAAGTTCTCCAGAGTTGTCACCCCCAACAGAAGTCTTTGCTATTCGCCATTGGTGGCATTGATCCGGCCAATTCTGAGTTAATTACGTTCGATCTTGAAAACTATGTGCCGCGATTTCCTCATCAAATCTCTTTTCTCATTCAAGTCATCATTAACGCGAAGAATATTCATCATACTGTTATTGATGAAGGTGCCTCAACTTGTATCATGTTTGTTGCTTGTCGGAAGGCCATCGGTTCCCCGTATTTGAGTCAATCTCCTAATACCTTGGAAGCCTTTGATGGAAGAGATTCTCGTCCATTTTGTATTCTCCCGCACTTGCCTATCACCTTGGAAGGGAAGATAGTCGACGTCGAAGTCGAAGTTGTTGATACTAATCTAACTTACAACCTTTTGTTAGGTCGAAGTTGGATGTATGCTATGCGTGTCGTGGCTTCGTCATTATTTCGTGTACTCTATTTTCCTAATCAAGGAAAATTGTTACGGTTTATCAGTTTTCTTTCTTCGCTTCCTCTTCCTCGGATGGCAATGTTTCGTTTGTAGAGCATACCAATATTCCCTATGAGAGTGTGGGTGCTGGATTCTTTAAAGATCCCACCCTTATGGGTGTTTTTTCACTCCCACCTCCTAATGTTGCCTCTGTTAATATGATCTTTATCAATCCTGATCCCTGGGTGATTCCCCCCCTCGATCAGGTAGATTCATGGGGTGAGGTTATGTCGTTGAGCCCTGTAGAGCTCAACTATGTTGAGATCATTTCGGCTTCGGTTTCCTCTTCTGATTCTACTCCTTCGAGTAGATCTCTCAACACATATGTACAATCCCCTTGGCTTGGAGATATTGCTTCTCTGGATCTATTCTAAGAGACATTTCCTTCTGATGATGTGATTCTTCAGACTATGTCCTTTAAAGATCCTCCTTGGCTCGATAATCATCATCGTTCCTCGTTTCTCCCAAGCCATGGGGCCATGACTGCCTGTCTAGATAAGTTTGCTTCATATGTTCCTTCTCAGCTGCTTCAGATGCCCATCTTGACTCATGAAGTTTTTTCTAAGGGGAATATGGGGAATATCATGCAAACCATGCCCATCGACATCTCTGTTAAACCAAGGATTGTTGAAAATATTCACATTGGAGTTACTTGTTCTCCTGAGGAGATCCAGCGTTACACTGACCTTTTAAGAGAGTTTTGCGACGTGTTCGCTTGGTCGTATGAGGAAATGCCTAGTATTGATCGTACACGAAATACCTAGTATCCTGGTGCAAAACCAGTTCGTTAACATTTACGTCCTGTGCACTCGAGAAAGGTCACTGCCATTAAAGGAGAGGTTGAAAAACTTCTCAAGGCAGGGTTTATTTACCCTATCCCACTGACAAACTGGGTATCCAACATTGTCCCTGTGATCAAAAAGCAAGGCACTATTAAGGTTTGTGTTGATTATCATGACATCAATCGCGCATGTCCGAAAGATAACTATCCTACTCCCTTTATTGACCAGCTTATTGACAACTGTGTTGGAAGTGAGATATTCTCTTTTATGTATGGCTTTTTTGGTTACAACTAGATCAATATTTCGCCTGTCGATCAGCACAAAAATTCCTTCATCTTTCCGTGGGGTACTTTTGCTTACAAAAAATTCCCTTTTGGCTTGAAAAATGTTGGTGCAACTTTCCAGCGAGCAATGTCCTACACTTTTCATGACATCCGACACATTGTTCAGACTTATCTAGATGATCTTTCAACTCATTCAGAAAAACACACAGACCATCCGAACCACCTCCACCAAATTTTTCTTTGTTGTAGACATTACCATATTTGTCTCAATCCGCATAAGTGTGTCTTCTGCGTCGAATCCGGTAGACTTCTTCGGTTTGTTGTTTCTAAGGCGGGTATTCATCTCGATCCCCTCAAGGTTGAAGCTATTCTAAATCTCCCACCTCCTGCTTCTTTGCATCAGTCGCAGAGTTTGCAGGGGAGGGCTAATTTCCTACGTCATTTTATCCCTAACTATGTCGAGATTGCTAAAGGTTACACACGTATCCTTAAGCGTGACACTCCATTTATTTGGGATGACATCGCCCAAAGGTCATTCACACAAGTCAAGACACTTCTTATTTCTGCTCCCTTGTTGCGTCCACCCGACTATCATCGTGATTATTCGCTTTATCTTGTTGCTGCTAATAGTACCATTGGTATGGTTTTGATCCAAGACGACGACGATGGTTTCGAGCACGTCATATATTATCTTAGCCACAACCTTCTTGACATTGAATCTCGCTATGCTTATGTCGAGAAGCTAGCCTTGGCAGCTATTTAGGCTGTTCAACGCTTTCGTCATTATATTTTGTTACCCATGACGACCATGATTTCCAATTGCAACCCGATGACATACATTCTGTCACGTCAATTGCTGGGGGGCAAATACTCAAAATGGATTGTTATCCTTCAGGAGTTTGATTTGGAGTTTATCACTGCTAAGTCTAAGAAGTCACTGGTCTTCGCTGAGTTGATTTACTCATTACCATCTACTTCTACTCCCTCTCAGATAGAGGACCGCATTCCAGATGACACACTTTTCTTGATCGGTACCCTCGATCCCTGGTACAGTGACATTATTGTTTACCTCTATACGTCTTCATTCTGCCCTGATTTGTCTAAGGATGCTCGGCGATGCATTCACCACCATTATCAGCCCTATCATATTGTTGGAGACACTTTATACTGTCTCAGCGTTGATTCAGTTCTCCGTCGTTGTCTGAATTTCGAGGAAGCTGAAAATTTTTTAAATGACTGCCACTCTGGCGCCTGTGGTAGTCATATGTTTGGTTATGCTACTGCCCAAAAGATTCTTTGTGTTGGTTACTTTTGGCCCTCCATCTTCAAGGATTCATTCTATATGTCTGTTCCTGTCATGTGTGTCAAATTTACCAGCGGAAGATGCGTGCGCCCCCTTCCGTTTTGCATCATGTCATTACCGTCAGCCCTTTTGCTAAATGGGGCATTGATTTTATGACCTGTAACCCTTGCTCAGCCGGGGGGCATGGGTATATCATTGTTGTCGTCGATTATTTTATGAAATGGGCCGTAGCAATGCCTACATTGTCTAACGACAGTAAGACAGTTGCGCAATTCATGTTCAATCATGTGATTACCCGATTCGAAGTCCCTCAGGCTATAGTCACTGATCATGGTTCCCATTTTCGTGGTTATATGATGAATAAGTTGACAACCTAGTTAGGCTTGTGTCACGATAGTTCAACGCCTTATTACCCTCAGGCCAATGGCCAAGTCAAGGAAGTAAACAAAGTGTTGGTTACTATGCTTCAACGTACCATTGGAATGCACAAGTCCAATTGAAATTTGATGTTGTTTTCCACACTATGGGCCTACCGTACCTTGGTTAAGAATGCGATCGGATTCACACCATTTCAACTTGTTTATGGTATGGAAGCTACCCTTTCGATTGAATGTGAAATCCCTTCTCTCAAATTAGCTATCAAATTGCTCCCAAATACTACTCCGGTGGAAGAACGCCTTCTTTATCTAGAACGGCTTGACGAGACTCGTCGACTTGCTTCTTTAGTCATTGAAGCACAAAATAAGAGAGTCAAAACTCACTTTGATCAGACAGTCAACCCGCATTCCTTCACGGAGGGAGATTTAGTCCTGTTGTATGATCAATCTAACGATAAGCTAGGGGCAGGCAAATTTGAACCCATGTGGCATGGGCCCTATATTGTCAAATGTGTGTTTCAAAAAGGGGCTTATCATATAATTGATTACGAAGACAACCCTTTAGATAAGCCCTGGAATGGGATTTATCTTAAGAAATACTATGCATGAGACTTTCGTGCATTATTGTGTACATAAGTGTGTTTTTCATTTTTGTACATGTTTGGCTTGGTGTGTAAGCATTTGCCACTTATTGTGTCCTTTTTTACTTCTTATGCAGATGTCCGTCGCACCTTATGTTGGTTTCGTTGATGGTGTTTGTCGCAGTACCCGAAATCTTTCATTCGCCACATGGGTTATCTACGATCCTCATAGTGAGTTGGTAGATCTTCAAGGTGTTTGTCTAGTATGTACCACAAACAGTGTCACTGAATATAGTATAGTCATTGAATTATTGGTTGAGGCTGTTGTCCTTAATATTCATGCATTGATCGTGAACCTAGATTCCTAGCTTGTTGTTCTTCAACTCAACAGGTGCTATTCTATCAGAAACCCTCAAATTTTAAGGTTGTATTTACGTGTTCATTTATTGGAAAGGAATTTTGATTATATTACATATCAACACATTCCTAGAAGACTAAATACATTAACTAATGCATTGGCAAATCATGTATTAGATAGACATTTGCAACATTTATGAAAGAAAATCATGAAAGACATAATAAGTCAATATAGCGAAAACATAGGTATATATATATATATATGTGTGTGTGTGTGTGTGTGTGTGTGTGTGTGTATCAAGTGTTTAACATCGCAGCGCTCAAAAAATATGTGTTCTGCTACATCACAAGACAACATGTCTTTCAAAAATGGCAGAAATTAAACCTAGAAGTCTAATTTGTGTGGTGCTATCTATAGCACACAATTGCTCAGACCACACGTCTGAGAAGTCAGTGAATCCTGCCCGACACCCCTGCTGTGTGTCGTTGGTACTGTCGAGGGACATCCTCAAATCTTGCATAGTCAGGGATCCCCTCTATCAATCCCTCCAGGTCACGAGAGATCTCGTCCTCTACATCTCCACTAGGAGGAGGAATCTCAAACTCCCGCTCAACACTCCGAGTAATCAGAGACAAACCTGCAGCCCTTTCCGGCCCAACATCTGCAAGATTGAAACATAGTGATCAGAACATATATAAAAAAAAATGATAAAAAATTACAAAATCTTTAAAAAATCAAAATTTGTTACCTCTGTGGTCCCAATGTTCCCGAGGGGGGAGTACTAACTCCGGATCACCCCTAAAATCTATCCCAGCATATGCCCAGTCCTCAACAATGACAAGCTGATGGTCCAACCATTGGAAAAAGTCGAGTCTCCATGACATATGTTGACCCCTGCCTCCTCAGGGTATCAGCAGCGACCACCGAGTCATCCATGGCTCCTGCGGAGTTGACCATGCTATGACTGCTTCCTCTCTCTGAAATATAGGAAGGCACTCAAGGATGAATGATACCAAGATGGACCCATACCCGAATTGTTTTAAATCCCCTCGCTGACAATTTGTTAATTGTCGTTTCATGTTATCAACCACGACCTCGGCCCAGTTGAAGACGGTGGGATCCATACAATGGGCTGCCAGCCGAAGTTGGGTTTTGGTGGGCTCATGTGGGGCCTGTGAGCCAGCTGCTCTAGTGATGGTCAAGAGGAGGACACGAAGAGACAAGTCTCTCACAGTAGCAATCTTGAGCTTTCCGCCCTTATCTGACTTCTCTGCCTCTGGACACAATCTTCCCTTCATCATGTCCATAGTTTCTCCAGTGATCCGAGTCCTGGTCATGCGGGGCCTTTCCCCCCTCCGTGACAAACCTATCAAGAAGTAGATGTCTATTGCCTCAATCTTCAGGTCTTGCCCTCGGATGTTGAACTTAGCCTCATTCGGATCCCACACTCCACCCAAATATTGGAGTAAGTCTGGTTGTGCCCTCAGACTAAGTACGATGAAAAATTTTAGCAGATCATAGTTCTGGAGCACATCCCGACAATTTTGGCCTCCCATGGAAAATTCATCATCACCACTATGCTCCCGTTGTTTCCACTCAATCACCATTTTTCTTCCTACACACACACATAAAGGATTATAAGTACTTTGCTTGTATTTAAAATCCAAGGAAATGGCTTCAGTTTTGAAAAATAATAAGAATTGTCGCGCTTGATTTTCAAACAGGTGCGCTGAGCCAAAATCAACCGTTCGGAAAAATCGGGATCTTCCCGACTTTTTCGTATACAGTAGCGAAGACCCTATTTTCTCCCCATGGAATATTTTGGATCGTCACAGTCCCGAGCTGGCGACTCGCGATGACCGCCGCGAATATGCCGACCCTAAATCCTTCTTTGGAGGGATCTAAAACCATCAAAAAATGAAGTATTATCTATGTAAATATGTAAGAAATCGATTAGAGCCTACCTGGACTGGACAAATTTGATGACAGACTGCTGATCTTTCTCTAGTTGACCGTTGAAATTTCGAATGCACAAGGGTAAATTTTTCACTCTGAGGTAAAATGGTGAAAAGTAATTTGATTTTTACTAAATGACTCTTTTATAAGCCTTTTTGGTCAAATTAAGGTTTTTAAATTAGGGTTTTTGCCTATTTCACGTATTTTTATATCAAAGATGGATCTTACGCTTGTTTTTGTGTAGCAACATGTTTCGCGAACCCTGGTGACTACCCTACGAGTTATATTTTATACTTTTTCGGACTTGGTAAAAACACGAAAAAGTCCCTCTTGGAGTCATCTTTAAGTTCTTTTCTGAATCTCAAAACATGAAAAGATCGCTGAGCTCTTGTCACTTTGAACTCGTTAAAGGCTACGAAGCATCATCTACCCAGTATGTGTTTACCCCTTTTTCAGGCTGGGATAGATTATTTATGAAAAAGGTATACATTGATCTTTCGTCGTCAATAGGTTCCCTTGGATATTATTTTCTACCTTTTCGGGTTCGAGGGACAAATTTACAAAAAGGGACCTTTGGAATTTTCTTTTTCGTGTCTTTTTCAAACTCTATAAACATGAAAAAGACTCTGAGTTTTACCTATGTCGGACTCATTAAACCCTAACGACTTTGGACATGTCACCATGACGAGATCAAGCTTCTCCTTCCTAGGGCTCGTTAAAAATCACTAGGTCCGATTCTTCTGAAGGATGAACTTACATTACAAGCATATGCTATCCCCTTCAAGCTTGTGTTTCAAAAATAATTGGGGTACTCGCCAGAAATGGTGGGGGAAAATTTGGAAACATTCTGTCGATTGTATTAGTTATTACAATAGCTTGTCGCTCTTGGACATCGACACTCTTTCTGCTTCATGTCGGGTTGGGATATCTTCATTCTATCATTGGCCTTCTGGTTTTGGGTTAATCATTTTACCTCATTCCATCTGATCCATGCTGCATCGTCATGACCTTTGATCCCTTGGTACCAAAATGCTACCAAATTTCGGAGTCGTGTTGCCGATATGTTCAAGAGCTTAATCCTTCTGCAGTTTGTAGCCTTACACACCTTCCTCAGATTCTCTGTCTCATTCACAATCATCTTGTTCCTTTGTCTCACGTCGATGATGTGGGAAATATTATAGCCCTCCTTCGACTGGTCACTTCCTGTCGACTTCGGCTCATTATCTGGGAAGTTGACCTAGAGATTCCTTTCTGGTACCTTGGAGCTTGCATGCTTCAATGGCCAGTTCTTCGCATTCGACAACAGGCTTGCATCATTGGTATTCGATCGAGTGATTTCACAAGTGTTCGACTCCAAATCATTCTTCACACTTTGTGGATTGTACTAACAGTACCTTGAGAACCATTGAAATTACTGGTGGTCTCTCTCGCGCTTGTTAACAGTTCACATCATTGGTCGGTAATCAAGTGATTTTCTAGTGTGCTCGACTTCAACACATCTATTCGCATATTATAAATTGTACAATGGTCAGGTTGGGATTCAAGACCTTGGGCTCATATTACACAAGTCCAGGTTGCGTGGATTGATTTATACATGACTCTTTTGATTGGATGGCTGCGACCATACATGAGTCTTTTTTGTGGTCTTTCTAATTGGATGGCTATGTCCATACCACAGACCATTTATGTTTATCTTCTGGAGGCTGCGCCCATGCCTTATGCACATGTATTTCCTTTCATTATGTACTCATGTACCAGAGATATCAGTTGTACTTGTGTTTGCAGGTTCTCCGCGAGGACGTTCTGTTTCGGTTATGGATTCATAAAGAATTTCACCCCTCCCACTCTCTCGGCCTTCATGCTTTGGGGGCATCTGTTACACAGTAATTTGTCACCGACCCTGCATCCCCCGATCCCGGATACTGTCGGTCCATGTTACTGACATTTGTGCTGTGTCATGTTGCCAATTATGTGTCATTACCTTCCTTGGAATCTCAGGAATAATGTCTCAATTCATCATCCCTAAAGAAGTCCCCTTTTTACCTAAGTTTTTGGGTCATCGTGAGTTAGAAGTTATCCCTCTTGCGAAGATGGTCAAGTTAACACTAGCCCTAGCAAAGTCTTCACTCTGTCCCTATGTTGCCCCCACGATGAGCCAAATTTCGCAAGTTTTTCAACAACTCGTTGAAACTTCGAGATGAAATTACTTCATGGGCGGTCCTAGGGCTGGTTGTTGGGTCAGTTGAGCTTACCTCTCTCCTCTGGGATAGTTATTCCACCTTTTGTGCAACCTCCCTAAGAGATAAGCTCTTCCTTCCTTCTCTTATGGGACGTCTCACTCCTATAAATATCTCCTCCATGAATGAGATTAGCTAGCTTGGATGTAACTGGATGATAGCTAGATGTAATTTGATAGTTCCAAGATTCTAAGAGAGGAGTAGAGGTATAGAGTGTTATTGGAGTGTGGAAGTAGCCTCATTTGTATTTTGATTTGAGAGATGTTTGAGTAGAGTTGTCTTGAGAGATTTCTAGCACTAACCCTTTTGGACAGAAGAGAGAGTCATATGTTCCCTTGGGAGACGGTTCACAAGTAAATGCTTACGGAGACATGCTAACAGGACCCTTCAAGGAGGCTTATGACGTAAAGGCTCAGTTGTAAGTTTTACTTTGATTTATATTAATACAAATCAATAGCTTGTTTCTTATATCGTGCGTTAAATTGTATGTTGATTACTTGAGGTTCCTTGACTCTTCAAGTAGATTGTTTGGTCGTTTTCTATTGCATGTGTGGTGTTTCTCTACATGTTGTTTTTAGGTATGAGCGACTAGAAGAGCAAGAGCTGGAGCAACACGACGAGGACTTCATCGCACATCGGATTGAAGGTAGGCCTTCATAACACCAACTTTCTAAGGAAATTTGCTCTGGTATTGTCTGTGCAGTAACTAGACCCACTCTAGGTCTAGAGGGGTTGCCTCTGTCCACATAAGGAACTTACCTGTGTCACAATTAGATTACATTAAATTTTAGAGGGAAAAAAGACAACACTGTTTTTTCAACTCATATTTTCAACTTATCTTCGTATGGGTTTACTCAAGTTTCGAGCGGAAACACTTGTTGGATGCATAATTTGATTCCTCATCCAAGGAGTACCCATGTTGCATACTTTTGATGGACCCTGCTACACGAAAAATGAGAAATACATGAAAAGTGTGATTGCAATCACATTTTTTCATGTATTTCTCATTTTTCGCGTAGTAAGGTCCATCGAAAGTATGCAACATGGGTGCCCCTTGGATGAGGGATTCAATTTTGCATCCAACGAGTACTCCCGCTTGAAATTTGAGTAAAAACTTAGGGAGATAAGTTGAAAATATGAATTGAAAAAGTAGTTTTATTATTTTATTATTTTTTAATCTTTGTACTTTTTTACTCCAAAAATGGTGAATCATCCCCCATGGTTGACATCATCATCTTGAATCCTACTGGTTCTTATAAAGTTTATTTTGGTTGTAAATTTTTCTTAGGAGGCCCATTTTAGACCTCAATAATCCCGTAATGCCAGTCGTTAAGGCTAAAGATGTTGATGAGTTGATGCACGGGTGAGACTACTAAATGGAGAGGGTGGAAAATGCCAAGGCTTGCTAATGAGTTGTCATTGTTGAAAGCCAAGTACGGTCCTGACACATCTGAATACACATGGTATGTAGAAAATCTCAGATAACATAATGATGCAGCGAGATTAGGATTATGAGTAAAAAAATCTTGGATTTATTTGTTACATTAAATCGTGGAAAAACTTGTACAATAAGAAACTATAACCACAAGAGATTATCTTTTGTAATAAAATTTTCCCCTTCTTAACTTCATCTTCAGATGGCAATTTTATGACAACATAGTAAACAAGGCGCAGAGTGAAGCAATGGATAGGGTTCTCTCTTGCATATTTTTTTATCAATGTCACCACCATTGAAGATCATGCTATAGGGGACAAAGGAGTCTCATGTCAAGGGGAAGTTGTTATAATTTCCCTCCACGATAATGGAAGGAATTTGTTTTTTACCTTTCCCATGTAGAAGCAGTTTCTCTCTTGCAACATTATGCTCAAAACCCAAGAAGACATGTGTAGGTATGGATATGAGGGGTATGTTTGTAGCATGAATCTACATGAAAAAAGATATGGGGATTTCCCATTCAATAGACCCCTCGTAGTATATAGTGACATTAGATGTATGGCCCACATGGAAAAGGTGAGGCCAGAGGTTGTTTTTCTTGCAAAAATGGATGAATATCACGTAAAGATGGTCTTGTGGCCCATGATGGAAGTGGACAGGGCCATAAAGGATTCTCGACTTATGTTTTGTTATATGATGAGATCCAGTGAATTGATTTGATCTGCTAGCATTGATAGAAATATGGATTTGATGTAGAGGAAGCTCCATGTGGTTGATGATATCTTCCAATTGGTTTACCTGAAGTGTTTTCCCCTTTAGCTCAAATTTTTCCCCCTCGATATAGATCAAGTAGTAAAATTTCATTACTCAAGTCTGCATCGTTTGATGGGGGATATGGAAGACCTATTTCTGATAGCTAGGGATCCACCCTTTGATGTTTCTCATCTTTGCATTGCCAATAATCTAGAGAACATAAATTATTTCAAAGGAATTTGGTTTGATCTTCCCTAGATAAAAAGATATCAAAATGCAAAACTAAATATGGAGGAGGTTTTTCAATTTTTTTTTAAAACCCTAAGTGGGAAATCAATCCTTTTAGAGGTTTGAGGCTCAAGTTTCATGGAAAACTTGAAGTTGACCATTAAAAATAACCTTGGTATACCAGTGTTTTTATAAAGTTTGGTTTTGGAGGGGAAATTGTTGAAGGATGCCATTCAGATGGAATTTTATAGCATTGAAAGAAAATTCACCATAATATTAAATTTGAGGCTGAGGGGTTGAGATTCAAGTATCAAAATCCCCAATGGACCTACCTCATTCAATGATGCAATGAAAGGGAAGGCTATAACTCTTGATGGCTAGATCCAAAATATGCTAGGACCTTACATAGTCGAACGGGAATAAAAAGAACAAGCAATGGATGTTAAACCCCAGAGGTAAGATCACTTTTTGTTGATTTACAATTTACGACACTAATATGTAGATATAATGGCTTTTGGTTGAGAACATAAGATTTACATTAGTGGGTATATTCCTCTTGGAAACCCAATTGTGAAATTTACTTATGTTCCAAGGGTTTCTTCATAGTTCAATTTGACACACAAAAAGCTAGGGAGCAAGTCCTAAATCATGAGCCATGGTTTTTGGGTAAATTTGGGCTCTTTATTACCCCATGGTTCCCAGAATTTGATGTTACAAGCATGGTGGTTACTGTAATGCTGGTCTAGGTGAGATTACCGAATCTCCCTCTCCATTTTTGGCACCATCAAGTCCTAGAATATATTGGGAATACTCTTGAAAAATTCA
The DNA here is from genome assembly GCA_000404065.3 of Pinus taeda. Classification (NCBI taxonomy): domain Eukaryota; kingdom Viridiplantae; phylum Streptophyta; class Pinopsida; order Pinales; family Pinaceae; genus Pinus; species Pinus taeda. The sequence continues at coordinate 259,741 of APFE031292583.1, forward strand.
AAATAATGGACACTGACATAATAGAAAATGGCCTCTTTACATTTTTCAAAATTTGTGTGGAGATAGACCTTAGTAAAGGTCTACCTAATCATATCCATCCAAAAAATGAAAAAAAATTAGTGGACACAGGTTCTAGATTATGAGAATACGACATTTAGATGTCGAATTTTCTTTCAAATAGGACACCTGCAGAACACATGCCCGTAGGAAAAAAACACCCCAAAAAAGAAAAAGAGGCATGCTCATAAGCCAAAAGGATGGTAGGTACCTGACAGTTCTGAGGATGAAGAAGAAGATCCCATAAAAAATCTCCAGATATGTATTCTCATGCAGAACATGGTAGTTAGGTAGACGAAAGCGCTAGGCATCAATAAGGAATCGTCACCCATATCCAGAAGATTACAAAATCAATAGAAATGAAAGCACTAGAGCAGTAAAAAGAGGATCCACTCATTGAAAAGGGATTGAGTGGTATAAAGAGTGTAGGAATTTACAAGGTAAGTTCCTCAGACAGAACACCAAAAGGACACCGCTCACAAACAGATCACAGATCAATACACCAGTATTTTGACATGGTTAAAACCCTCAGAGAGGGAAACAGTCCACGGGCTGCGCCAACGTGGCTACTACAAACAATTTATTAATAAAAGAATGAAAATTTACATAGGCTTCTCTCATGCATGGTGAACCTACAAATGACCTTCCATGCGCTTTAAATAGAATTCATGGACCAATCGTGTGTCAAGCCACGGATAAAGTGTCGGTAATACCGAGGAGAGAATGAACCGTCGGATCACTACATATCGTGACC
>APFE031292583.1:281996-302433 GCA_000404065.3 Pinus taeda
ATTTTTATGTTTTATGACTAACATGTTTTAATTATTTTTATTTGTTTCATGCTTATGTTTTATAGTTTTTTTTTACATTTTTATAGGTTTTTTGCTTTTGGATATATTTTTTGTATTTGATTTTTTTTTGCCATGTTTTTATTATTATTATTATTTATGTTTTATTACTAACACGAAAATCACCAACATTTAAAAAAAATGATCGCGCTTAATTCATTAGAAAAGATAAGTGTAAAAACTAAGCCCTCTAAACAAAAAGGGTTGATGCTTATCAGCACTTTTCAAAATCAAGATGGAAATCATTAACAAAAAAAAATGTTCACACTTGATACATAAAGAAATTTAAAATATCAAAAATAAGTCTTCTAAAAGAAATTTAAAATATCAAAAATAAGTCTTCTAAAAAAATGTGTTGATGCTGCATCAACACTTTTCAAAATCAGCATGAAAATCACTAACATCGAAAAAAAAATGTTCATACTTGATACATAAGAAAATTTGAAGTGCCAAAAATATGCTAAAAAAAAAAAAGTGTATATTGCCATCACCACTTTTCAAAATCGGGTGAATTTTTGCTACCTCAAAAAAAATAAGGGTACCGGTTCACTTTCTTGTTTGATCGGTAACTATGTTTGTTCTCGACAACCACATGTATTATGTAATATTTGTAAATGATTTCCCACATAGCGCTGGAATTTCTTCATACAGAAGAAAGATCAGACGTTCTCTAAATTTTGTGAATTTAAAGCACTTGTTGAAAAAGACACTGGCATGAAAGTGAAGGCTCTTAGGGGTGATAATGGTGGAGAATATGTGTCAAATGAATCCAAGAACTTATGTGCATTCGATGGGAGTTAATAGCATACCATAACCCACAACAGAATGGGGTGGTTGAAAAAAAAAACATAAGTATTGCAGGGGATACACAAGCAATATTACATGATCAGGGCCTATCATTACACTTGTGAACTAAAGCATGCAACACAACTATATATGTGTAAAACATAAGTCCTCATCAGATTCAAGATTAATTAAATGCAATATTACAACCTATCATTGCACTTGTGAGCTAAAACATGCAACACAACTATATATATATGTAAAATATAAGTCCTCATCAAATTCAAGATTAATTAAATTTATAAATAAACCCACCTCCAACAAAAAATCATTTTCAAATAAATTTTTAAATAAATTAAAAAATCATTAATGGTTTCCATCCATATCTATGAAGCCATAAACATATACATTATCCAGTGATAAACATATACTTCCTCGTATATTAATAATTATAAATATACCTTGCCATCATGACTCCCCGTAAAACAAAAAAAATTCCCTAATAAATTATTTTAACCGGGAATGCCCTTATATCAACTACCACCGCCGATGAATTATTTTTTCGAATGGCGAGTTCATTTTCAACCAGTACAAGCCAAACTGAACTCCAAGTCACATCTTATGTATGTGGCCTTTCTTTGTATTTTTTCCCGAGTGCCAACGATCAACAATTATCTATAACGATGTTGACATGTGATTGGAAGTGGCATCAATTATCTTTACTGATGTTGACATGTCTCGAATATGTTGACATGTGAATGGATTAGCATCATGTTGATGTTGACGTGTGAATGGAAACAGCATGTCTTGAAATAAAACGGGAGTATTATCAAAAGTACTTCATACTAAATACCAAACTTTTTGGATATAAAGATGATAGATTTTTTAATAAAAGAAATTAATAAAAGATAAATTTTTTATAAAAATTAAATTATAAATTTTTTTATTTTTTTTTTTATTTTTTTATTTTTAAATTTTGTTTCTTTAAAAATTTTAAATTATTAAAATTTTATTAATTTTAATTAATAAGTTAATTTTAATCTATTAACCGCTTATGAGGCTTTGGATTGACGGTGAATGGGTGCGCTGTTAAGGCACTCCTTGCGATAGGTCACCGGTTCAAATTTCATAGGAAAAAAAAAAAAATTTAATCCATTAACCGTTACTACTATAAATTCTAATATATTTATGTATTCCTTTCTCACACACAATGTGAATATTTCTGTGTACACCATATTTTTTTTACCATCATCACCCATTAAACTCCAAAAAAATAAAAATATATAATTAATCATATTTAAATTTTATATATAATTAAAATTAAATTAATTAAAAAAATTAAATATAATTAAAATAAAATAAATTATTAATTTTTTAATAATAATTAAAAAAATTTACTGTGCTTTTTTTAGAGTAAAACTAAAATTGTTCTTCATACCACTGATTCCTCATATATATAAAAATATAAATTCACCATTCATAATTTGAAAAAAAATATAATAAAATTTATCTTTATATAAATGTTCATAATTTTTAATAAAAAGAAAAAGTCAATTACATTTACAATTACTAATCAATAATTATATACCATTTCAACAATTAAATTCGATTTTAACGATTAATTAATAACTAAATTATAATGGATCCTTGTTTGATTTTGAAAGATTGACCAGTATGATTATTATTGTGAGTAATTAAAAATTCAACTAAAAAAATAAACCATAAATGTCTAAAATCCAAAAATATAATTAATTTTATTAAAGGAAAAAAAGTGAACTCGTCAGTCGACGTGCTGCATGCATGCTTCCGCAGTGGGACCCATCATACTGCGAGAATCTGACGCGTTTGTACTTGCCTGCTCCGCCCTTGGCCTTGATTTGTTGCGCAGGCGCTTACCTCTGTGGGCCCACAACTTGATGACAAAAACAGAACACGTTATATACCTCTTGGAACTCTTTTCAACTCTGATCACAAAAGGCGAAGTCATAAATAATAGCCCATTTAAAAAACTAGAGAATGAATAAAGTTAATCTTTCTCTATTAAAAATGTCTGGTTACATAACATATTTTATATATATATATTTACAAATAATTATTTAAAAATAAAATTTAAAAAAAGTTATTTAAAATAAAATTAAATAAGTTTAAAAGTTATTTTTATTTATATTTATTATGTAATAACTACTTAAAATCAATTAAATTTTTATTTCTATTAAATAAAAAATTTTAATGAGTTTTTTTTATTTTTTTTAAATGGATAAAAAAATCATTTATTGTTTTTATCCATGGTTACAAATGAACCCAACATCTAATTCAAACAATAATGCAATACAAAAATGTTCTATCAGAATCATATTTTACTTATGTGACCTTTGTATTTTTGCCACACAAGTGCCAATGACAATTAATTATCTAAAATAATATTGACATGTGAACAGAAATAACATCAAAAATTTACGATAACTGACATGTGATAGAAATAATTCTTCGAAATAAATAAAAAAAATTATTTATTATTTTCACCCATAATTACAAATTAACCTATCATCCAAACCAAACAATAATACCAATAAAATAATATTCTATTGAAATCACATCTTATTTATGTGACATTTATATTTTTGCCAATCACATCTTATTTATGTGACCTTTATATTTTTGCCACATAAATACTAATTACTAATTATCTAGGATGATATTTATTGACATGTGAATAGAAATAGCATCAACCATGTAGAATGACGTTGACATAGGGATGGAAAGGAAATGGGAGTATGATCTAAGATAAACCTCCGACGCTTTCGATACTAAGGATCAATACTGAGTATAATTTTTTTTACATATAAATAGGTATATTTTATAAATAAAAAATCAAATTGTGATATTGGTGTTTAGGTATAAAATGATTGTAATTAAAAAGTATATTAATTTATTAAACAAAAAGTCACTAATGATTAAAATAGATATTGAATTTTTATTTAATATTTTAAGTGAAAAGTATATAAATTTATCAAACAAAAAGTTTAGTAATGATTAAAATAGAAATTGAATTTTTATTTAATATTTTTTTTTCTCGGTAAAACTAATCTATTATATACAAAAATAGAGTACAATTACAATCAAACTGTCAAAAAGAACCAGCTGTTTGGAGGTAATGGCAGCGTGGAGCAGTAACGTTCGCAGTTTAAGAGGACGAACCAGACCATTAGTCTATCCCACGCAGGGGCTAAAGGAATAAAAAAGACCATTCCCGCGCAGGGGATTTCAAAAACATTTTGACACGGAGCAGTATCCATCCATGTGTAAAAAACCAAACCCTGAACACCGACAAATGCCCTACAACATTGACACATAGCCAAAAAACAGAATAGACAAAATCCCTCCCTTACGGGCCACGTAACCTGAGAAGGAGCCGCAGTTAATCTTCAGGAACCTCCTCCACGATCCTGCACCAGCCGTATTCCTACATGTCCTGTGCTTGGACTTCCTCTGCTGCAGTCGTGACAGGCTCCATCGTGACGTCCTCCTTCTGGCTGGATGGTCTTTCCATTACCTTCACGGGATCTGCAGGGGGCGTCTCCATAGCTCTCGTGGTATCAACTGGTAGTGTAATCTCTCTTTGAGCATTGGATTCACCCTCTTCTTGGGCCTCCTCAATGAAAAGCACCGAAACATGGACGTTGATCCGGGGGCGGTTCAGAGAGGTATTGAAAGTGAAAACAGCTGAGCCAAAGGAGGGCGAGGAAGAGGACCCAGGAGAGCTGGCTTCCAAAAATTGGCTAGGCCTTAGAAAACTTGCTCCTTCAGCATGAGGGCAATGGCAGTGGCAATGGCAATGGTGGGAGGTCTCCGCATCGACTGAAGGGCGCGAGGACCCGCCATGGGTGGTGCCTCGACGGCTGAGCATTCGCTGTCGAGGCCGAACCATAATTGCAGAGCTGGACAGAGCCGAATTGGATTTCAGAATACAGAGTGAATCAAACGCAGGCGATGGAGTGGACCTAATAGACGGGTGAGGATCCTGTAGGAGATTCATATACCCAACAAACGGACAGAGGCTGGGAATGCCCTGAGAATTCGGAATTGAGGGAATGGCCTAAGAATTCGGACCAGGGCTCAACCCCAACAGCGCCAGAGGCAGCAGTAGAACCCCGAGCCAAGCCTGAATTAACATGGTAAATCCAATGCTGCAACCGTTAATATTGCGTCTGCCCTTACCTCGAAGCGCTCCCGCCATTACTATGGCATTCATTGGAGCCGAGGAGCTGAGCCCTGTTTCGCAGGCGGAGTTGGACGGAGCGTTAATGCTCCTCTGCTGCGGTCTTTTGTTTCTGAACCTGCGCCGTCGAGAATGTCCCTTCCCCCATGTGGACACAGCGCTTCTGTGCATGGCGGACAGGTGGCCATCACTGCTCGCTCGTCCCATCACTTTTCTTTCAGCCTTAAGCACCCGCATCCGGGGGGATGGCATCATTTTGGACCAGACGATTGCATTCCTGTGCCTGTTCATGATTCATTAGAATGTCTAGAGTCCCTGTTTGAAGAGTATGCTCATTTTCCACACCCAGATTGGCCATGAAGTTAGCGACCTTGTTGCCTTCCCTCTTTATGTGATTGAAGGTGATGGCCCTATTACTGAGAAGCTCGTGCTCCATGGCTTCCAATCTTGCTTCAAGCCTCCAACTAGTGGCTATTTTCTTTGCATGGAAGCCATTTAGGAGGTGTTTGGCCATGTTGATTAGGATCTGGGAATCTCCTTCCACCTCCAGGGGATGGAAGTTGTGATTCCTTGAAAGAAGGAGACCTTGCCATAGACCCTCTAACTCAGCCGAGTTATTGGTGTCCCACCCTATGTTTCCATAGTAGATCAGAAGAGGCGAGCCTTCGTCATTTCTAAAAATTCTGCCGAAACCTGCAATTCCAGGATTGCCCTTTGAGGCTCCATCAAAGTTGAGCTTGAAGGAGAGTTTGGAGGGGCAGTCCAAGAGACCTTTTTAGTGTTGTTGCTTTTAGGGGGGACTTTGTTGTGGGGTTCCTGAGGGAGTTACATATTCCAATTTTCCCAGATGGCTTTCTCATTGTCTAGAGTCGGAAGGTCCTCCATAGTCCATGAGCGGAGCATCAGAGTCTCTTTTAGATTCACACAGAGCTTGCTCCAGATGATTTCTACCGGGGAACATTGATCTTTGAATATTCGCTTGTTCCTTTCTTTCCATATGCTCCATAAGAGAAGCCTGGGGAGAATATTCCATAAGTGGTTGAGAATTCCACTTTTGTATGGATACATTTGCCAATGTCGCAAAGAGTTTGTGATATCGTTCGGAAGCCTGCATCTTCTTTGACATCTGAAGCTCGCCTTCTCCCACCACTGATTGGCCAAGGGGCAAGCATCCAAGAGATGGTGGATTGTTTCCTCCTGAGATTTGCAATTAACACAGATGGAGGGGCCATGATAGTTTCTTTGTCTAAGTTTATCCCAGGTGAGAATTCTCTGATGTCCTACCAGCCAAAGGAAGAAGGAGACTTTAGGCCATGATCCAAGCCCCCAGATTTTGCTCCAAATTGGGTCAGGGGGGGTTGAGTCTATGCACATAATTTTGTAGGCCTCGGAAGTGGTAAATGTACCTTTAGGCTTATAACCCCATTGCAGAATGTCCCTGCCTTCGGAGTGTCTAATGCTCCTTTTGCGAAGTTCCTTTTCCAGATCATCTATGAATGGGTTTTCCGCGTTTCTGGTGAGCTGGTTACCTTGTTTCCATTTCCTGAAGCCTTGCTCTGTCTCCTGAGTCCAGTATTGCCAGATCTTATCCTGTTGTTGTTCCTCTCCGATGAAGTTTGGAGGCGGATTTAGAATGCTGCTAAGCTTTGGCATTTGGTTCCAGGCATCCGTCCAGAATCGTGTTGTTCTTCCATTTCTTACTTCCCAAAAACTATGTTGCTGAATCAATTGGAAGTGTTGTTTGGCTGCGTTCCATATTAGAGAGCCTTTGACATTGGGAGTAAATCTGATGAGCTCCTCTTGAGGTTTGTGATTGGCATATTTGGCTGTCCAGATGGCAGCCCAAGGTTTTTCTAGGGAAGAGATCCATTGCCACCAAATTTTGGCGCTCATGATAGCATTGTTGTGATTTGGATCCCTCAGGCCAATGCCTCCTTTTTCCTTGGGTGTGCAGACAGTGGTCCACTTTACCAACGCCCATTTGCGGTTTGTGGTTGAATTCCCCCAGAGGAAGCCTCGCTGAAGATCCCGTATTCTTTTTAAAACCCATTTAGGCACTGCTAGGATTGAGAATAAGTATAGCGGCATAGCCTGTAGTACTGCTTTTATGAGCACCACACGACTAGCCATGTTCAGAGTTTTGTACGTCCAAAGGTTAAGACGGGATTTAAGCTTCTCGATGAGAATACGCTAGGAGGAGTGCTTGATGGCCGAGGCAATGAGGGGGGCTCCAAGGTATTTGGAGGGGAGTGTGGCAGTGGGGAATCCCAGTATCCGGGCTACAACATGCTTAACAACGAGCGAGGTGTGGAAGAAAAAGATTTGCGACTTGGAATTATTGATGCTAGTTCCTGAGGCCTCAGAGAAGTCATTGAGCAAGGATTTGAAGCGGGAGGCTTCTTGGACTGATGGGTAGCCAAAGAGCATGTTGTCATCAACAAACTGCTGATGTGTTATAGCTGGGGAGTTGTGAATGGAGAGACATTTAAGCTGATGTGAGGGGAGGGCTTGTTTAATGTGACGTCCTAGGCCTTCAGCCATTAAAACAAAGAGGAAGGGGGAAAGAGGGTTGCCCTGCCTGATTCCTCATGAGGGACTGAAGGGCCGAGACAAGATGTCATTCACAAGTATGGAAAAGAAGGAAGAGGTGATAAGACTCATAATCCAGCGAGTCCACATAGGAGAGAATCCAAAGGCATTTAGCATTTTCTGAATGTAAGTCCAACTGAGCTTATCAAAGGCCTTAGAAAGATCAAGCTTTAGAATCATACCTGCCTGTTTGGAATGCTTGAGAGAGTGTATAATCTCATGCGAGAAGATAATGCCATCCAAGATCTGTCTCCCTTCGACATACCCAGATTGTTCAGGAGAGATGAGCAAAGGTAAGAGGGGCTTTAACCTGTTGGCTATGACCTTGGAGATCACTTTGTATATGACGTTGCATAGAGCAATCGGCCGAAATTTTTCCAGGGTGTTGGATTCCTCCTCTTTTGGTATAAGTGCAATGAAAGTTGAGTTGAGAGAAGGTAACAGCCAATGAAGAGCTCTCGATTCCTCCACCACTTGCCAGACCTCAAGTTTTATCAGCTCCCAGAAAGTGTGAAAAAAGGTTGTAGTGAAGCCATCCGGGCTAGGGGCTTTGCCCTCCTTGAGTTGGGACATGGCTGTATCCATCTCCTGGGTCAGTATAGGCCGAAGAAGAAGCTCGTTGTGTTCCTCAGTAATAAGCTTTGGCACATTTTGGGTGATTCTTTCTATTGCTGGTCGCCTATCTGCATTGAGCTCTTGGTGAACTTGCTTGAAGTGATTTAGAAATTCCTCCTCGATTTCTTCATGCTGTTCTATCCTTACCCCACCTTGCTTCTGAATGAAGGGGATATTGTTGTGCATTCTTCATTGAACAGTGGTTCGGTGAAAGAATTTAGTATTCCGTTCGCCCTCTTTCAACCATCTAATCTTGGACTTCTGCGTCCATAAAATCTCCTCCTGCTTTCTCCTCTCTTCTAGTTGATTGTGGATACGCTGCTCCTGCTTCAGGGTTCCCTCCGTGTGACCTCCTGTGATTACTTGTTGCTAGAGATCTGCCATTTCCGTATTTAATTTTATTTAATATTTTTAAGTGAAAAGTATTTTTTAATTAAAAGTAAAATTTAAAACTATACGTTAAAAAAAATTAATCAAATAATTAATTATATATTAATAATTATAATTTGTTTACAATTGGGTTTGTAGTATGTCTCAAATTATGTCGTCTTGGTTAAGGAATAAGTTATGGATTTCATGATTTAGGACATCTAATAGGAATAAAAATTTGGCTCTTCACGGTCCACTAGTAAGTCATTCAAGGCAGCATGATTTTCTTTGAAAAACAAGTATATTCATCAATAATAACCAAAAATCACTATCCATTACTAATTTATGATATATTTCCTTATAATTATATATATATAATTAATTAATTAATTTACCGCTAAAAACCACCCCAAAGGACTGCATGCATCCTTCAGCAGTGGGCCCATCATAGTGTGGAAATCTGGCGCACATGTGATCGGCCCTCGGCGTTTCTTTGTTGCGCTCAGCTCTGGACCGACCACTTCACAAACAAAGCACGTACGTTATAATCACGAAAAGGCAAGCGATGAATTCAAAGATATGACGTCTGACACGCCAACCTTTCGGTATTTTTTTTTAAATCAATGAAACTAAAGAACATAATGGATCTGCTCTTTATGCAGAGAATTCTCTTTAGCGCTACTTTAAAGGCATTTTAGGGAAGAAAATTGCTGGCTGTCCGAATCCATGTTAGGTAGGAAAAAGTATAATTAGATAGGGCAATTTCTTGTGCTTTATTTTAACCAATTGCAAAATGGATGCTTATAACTTTTCGTGTTGTGTTTTGTTTCGGATGCGGTATTTTTTACTGAGATTTTTTTTTTTTTTTTTTTTTTTTAATTAAATATGTAAAATTACACAAACACCACATTAGTCAACCAGGTCATTTTAAGATGTTAATATATACTTATGTCTTTACATATAATATTGATTGATGCTTACTTTTGCTCATAAGTATATTACTTAACAAAATAAACAAAACTTTGGGTTGGGGTTGGGCAATGTTCAACCATCATTTTATGAGAGCTCTAAACTAAAACATCACAACAAACTAAAATATATAATTTAAAAGAAATCAAAAGGGTGGATTTCGTAAGATGGACCTATGTCACCTTCTTCTTTGATTAAGTCAAGGTCTTTGATTTTGGAGTGTTTGTGAGGCTAGATGATGGGTGCACCAGATTTTTTTCGGATTAGGATGGAATCTTCCTACGAGCCCCTTTGTTAGGAACCAACTCAGTCTTCCCCTTGTTTGTTGTTTCCCAAGCTTCCTTTTACAATAATGGAGAGTCTAAAGACCCCTTAGACAAAGCCCTCAAATTTTCCCTTGTTGAGGGACAATTATCACCTTACTACTACTAGCTCCTATAATTTTAATGCCACCACCTATGTCCCCATGGTTTTTGTATACCAATACATCTTAGCTAGTCAAAAGAAACAGGTTTCCCCTGTACGAGAATTGCTTAGGTTGAACTCCCTCCTTTGGGTTCCAATCACAGTCTCTCCAAGTCCATTGTTTCCTAATTTTTTGGATGATCACATCAATATCATCCATTGCTACCTTCCCCTCTGTCAAACACCCATATACGAAAATCTTGCATGACCTTTCCATATCCTGTTTCGCATTGGTTACATGTTGACTAGAGTCTTGACTATGAGACCCATGTTCCCTAGGTTTTTTCCCCTTGTTTTGCCTCTTGTGTTTTAGAGCCATGGCTTTGAATTCTTTCCTCCACCCTTGAACTAGGACCATCGTTCTGCTCTCAAGGTGTAGAAGTGAGGGAAATTATAGACTAAGTTGGTGAACTGAGGGAAGTAGAATTCACTCAATGTATAGCACTAGTGAATTATCAATCCCTCTCTCACCTCCCACCCAATGCTCTACATCATCATATTGTGGTTTGGGGAGCAAACCTTATGGGAATAATGAGTAAATACTAGTTTGTCCCTCACAAAATTCTTGTCTTTCACATTTCCTATACTTGGTATTCCATGACCATCTTTCACATTTTCTCATGTTGTCCTTTTTATTTGTCTTATGTTTTGCTATGGATCCTCTACTTGTGTGCCCATTGTTATGCTCATTAATGGTGACGTTTAATTGCATGGGGTGGCTTAATGTTGTGGGCTCAATGGGAATGATAGTTGAGACATCTCGTATTGGGCATAAACCATCAAACTTAGCCACAAACACCTCATGCACATAACTTGCCATGTGATATTCCCCATTTTCCACATCTCGTGCAAGACCAAGACAATTGTGTTCACAATGGCTATGTACCTCATCCGGGGGGCAATTGCCTATTGTTTCCATGATGAGGTATGTGTGAATGGGTCTGGAAATTCTTCCAAGGAATTCCATATATGTAACTGATTTGGATGTTGTACACCTTCATTTACTTGTTGGTCTTCCAATGTGTTACCATCATAGAAAATGTGGACAGGGGTGATAACTAGGATTTGTTCGTAATAAGGAGTTAATGAGGGGGGGAAGTGAATCGGTAATCTACAATTTTCTTTTCTTTTACATCAAGAGCTCAAAAAATTAATTGCGAAACATTCAATCAACACATGAGATATCAACATTCATACAACACATTGAACACAATGATTTAACATGGAAACCCTTCTGGGAGAAATACCACCAAAGCTTGTTTTTATATTATGACGTTAATCTAAAACACCTACTCAGATTACATTACTTGTTTGTGAGCACCTCCTCACAGGAGGCTCCAACCCCCTTCAAATTAGCAATCTCGAACTTTCCTAGAGGCACCAACATCTTATAAGCCCACACCTACTATAGCCAACGACTTTTCATACGATTTTAAAACTAAGAACTATGGCCTACCTTTGCAACATAAAAAGAACTTGTAAGCTTGAATTTTTATCTCTCTATAGCTCCCTCAAGTTTCCTCAACACACACACACACATACACACACTTAATTTCCTCAACACACACACACTCAATTTCCTTTACCTTTGTTGCTCTTGTTGTGTTGCACTCTCTACACTTCACTACTCTTTTTGTTGTGTTGCACCCTACTCCAGTCCTTGCATTTTCTCTCTCCTTATCCTCATTATTGGCACATTGCGATTCCAATTTTTCTACACAACCCTCATTACTATTTCACACACTTTCCTCTTACCCACAACATTCCACATTTCTTTCCCTTAGACTTATGTGTATTTCTTTTCTCTATTACATAAGATCGAAATGAACTCCTCTGACATTCACATAGAGGACGTAGTCCTACAACATGGTGTACATGGCTCAATGAGGAGCTACATTTATAACATAAGAATGACCAACATCCTTTTACATTATAATTTGAGTTCTCCGTAAATTTGGTGGAGAAAGCCATTAACTCTTCTAGTATGGTCTCTAATACATGGTTCAACAATTCCCTAATTGCAACCATTAATATTTGTGTCCTATGATTAAACTTGAAAAATTCAGGGAGGCCAATGGTATGGCTTACACTGCCAAATTCATAATTGTATCCTTATGTCCCCAAACTCAAGGTATCTTCTTAATCAATTTAATATGGCTCGCAGTCCTTCAATTTGCCTCCCATGATCAAAACACAACATGATAGAGAGAGCTATTCATAACTCAACTTACCAACTTCATCTACCTTCATTAAATCTTTATACTGGAAATGTGATGAAGCCAAGGCTTGTTGCACTCTACAAGTTTGAAAACTCGGACATTGATTACTATAGTAGATGACGAGATGAATGGTTCAATCTCTTGACACTTTCTCCAAGGCACTACACTTAGCTGCAAATCTGTAGCATATGAGAATGTTACAAAACCCATCCCCAAGCATGATCTCCAATACTTTGATAGACTAGAACTTGATGAAAATTTCTCATTTCCCAGCCTCCCATATCTTGATGTTAATTGTTGGGAAATTTCTCCATTTCTCATAACAAATTACCTTGAGCATTTCTTGTTGTCTCCTTTTGGCCTAGGGAGACACATAAACCACATTTTGTCTAAGTGATATTATGCGTTTATTAATATTAAGGGGGGTAATGTACTTTTTATGTGGAGATGTACTAGGTACTTTATTACTAAAGTCACATGTTATTTAAAAGTTACTCTATGTGAATAAATACTAAGTACATTGCATTTATTAAAGTGACTTCATAAGGAAAAAAATGACCATGCTACTAAAACATTAAAAGCACAAGGGAGGCTCATTAATAGAAAAGGGGACCACATGAGGAGGGGCCAAGTGGGGGACTCATCTCCACCCTTGATCTAATGGTTTGAGATTAAATATCAACCTTTAGATCTTAGGGATAGGCTTCTTGTCTTATTGGAAAGAAAAAAAGGGAGAAAAGGAGCTCATTCTTTCACACTTGAGAGAGAAAGAAGAGAAGATAAGAAATGAGAATAGTGAGAAAGGAGGAAGAGACTAATACAACCATCATTTGCAGGAGAAATTACAACAGAGAAGCATCTACAATAGTAGCCTGAAATTTGTGGAGGTCAAAATTGGTGGAGCCCTGATATTTGTGGATGTTAGAATTTGTGGATGCTGAAATTTGTGGTGGGATAAAATTGTGGAGCCCAAGAATTGTGGAGGTCAAAATTTATGGAGGCCCAAGATTTGTGGAGGCCCAAAATTGTGAAGGTTCCATAATTTTGCTAGTTTATTGGCATGAATTTTCAGGAAACAATGGAAAACCTAGAGGCTTAAGAAATTAGAGAAATTCCAACTATATAGTGACCCATATTTTTGTTAGCAGAGTACAGTGGAGGCTCATTAGTTGTAGTAGACAAAGAGATTTTATTCCCTATGTGTGAGAAATACCAAGAGAACACATTCATAGCTAGAAGGAGGATGATTGTGTGAAATTATAAGTCTATAATTTTTGTTTAAATTTAAAAGTTTAGTAGGCACAAACTGCCAGGAATAGAAACATTTAATGCTACAATTGGTTGTGAGATAAGTACTGATTTATATGTACTTAAAAATGCTTTTTTCAAGAAAATAAAATCCTCCTTAGAAGAATGGTTTTCCCCAAGAGGTTGTGGGGTTTTTCCATGGTTAGTTTGACAAAAAATAAGTGTCTCTTAAGTGATGAATGTTTGCATTAATTACTAGTTGTTAGGAAAGTGAAAAAGTGTAGATGCACTCTTTAAAAGATGCATGTAGATTTTATATCAGCATGTCAAAACATGTGGGTCGGGCCTAAACAAACACTTGCAATATTGCAAATTGGGTTAAGGGTGCATAACATATACTTTTCTACATGGTATTAGAGCAGGGTTGAGCTCAGAACGAGATTTTATCACAACTCATAAAAGAGCCAATGAGCAATAATTTTGTCTTCTCATTGAACAACAAACTTGAAACCTCAATTAGAAACCCAGGTACTTCTTGGTTAAGAGGGAGAAGGTTTCCTAGTGATCTAGGAGGATCCTTGAAATGCTCAAAATTTTATAGTCTTAGATGCTCATGAAACCAACGCCAAGTCGAAGAGATCGTTGCGCTTATTCTTGTGGTATATTTGGTTTGCAAAATAGGCTTCGTATGAGGGAGAAAATACGTTCTGAAGTTTTTCTCCAATAGGGAAAAAAGTGGCTAGAGTAGGCCAAGTGGCAATCTTAGAACAAGACACGTGGCAATTTCATAGTAGGGCACATAGGAGTCGAAGCCAAACACCAAGTAGAAAGCTCATACTAGCAAGGTTAGGGGTCAAACTTGCGACCTCCAATCCAACATCACAAAATATTGCCAACAACCCAAGGTTATGCTTTAGTAATTAAAGGCGCATATGTGATATTTAAAGTTTATTATATTTGGTATGGGGGGAAGGGTTGGCGGAGCCCAGTATATTTGACAGCCCTGCCAAATCCAAAGTTGGTTACCAGCGCTCCAAAGTTATTGGCGAAGTCCACATATCTGCGGGAAGATTCATATATCACCAAATTCCTATATTTAAACTCTATATTATAACATTACCATCGGTTATAACCTCTGTTCCAAATATTAACATAAGTCATAACTATATGATAAATTGTATGCCACACCACTAGGGAGCTAAGTAGTCGCCAAATTTAATATCAAAACAGTCACGTGCCACGGGTCGACATTTTATATCACCTTCGGGCATTGGTTAAACCATATATTATATATGGTATGGGCGACATTATTAAATACTGTTGACACCTAATCCTTGTGATTGGGTAATATATGTAAATAAATAAATGAGAAATATGAGCAGTCATCGGGAGATGAATTGAACAATCTCTCCCTCATGTATATAATAAACCTATCTGATGGAATAGAATACACGAATCAGTTTTTGTTTTTTGGAGTTACTGACTGACCTGACATGGTATTAGAGCCAGCTCCTTTTTTAGCTCTCATCCTCCTTGTAACTCCTCTGTATGTCTGCCATATTCCTTACCTGAGCTCTCTATCTGCTAGAAGGCGACTGTCCATGAACATTTGTTGTTCTACCATATTCCATTTATCAAACATGCGCCTGACATTCACCTGACATGGGAACGTTTGTTGTTCTGCCATATTCCATTTATCAGACCTGCACCTGACATGGGAACGTTTGTTGTTCTGCCATATTCCATTTATCAGACCTGCACCTGACATGGGAACATTTATTGTTCTGCCATATTCCATTTATCAAACCTGCGCCTGACATTCACCTCTGACAATGAAATACAAAAGCCATATTCACCTCTGCCATATTCTCTGCTAAATGTTGGTAGCTTGTTCATCTGGATGCATTGATAGCCTCCCAACACCAAATTCATGTGGCTATCAAATGCCATGAATTTTCCAATCAGACGACGCCCATCCTGTATCATCATCAACCGCCTTTGCTACTGGACTTCTTGTTGTATCCCATTACAGTAAGGCCATTAAACTGTCGCCTGAAAGAAAAGTGGTGGTCGAGAGTGTCGTTGCGGTTCGAGCTGCAGAAACCGGGTCTTGCAACGCGGTTTGGCAGTCAGGGTCGCCGTCGTTTGCATTCTCTGGAGTCAATTAGGGTAGTTGATAATCCCTTTCTTGTTGAGAGGGAGTGTTGAGAAATGACAGCAAGAAATTCCAGTTTAATTTGTCCTTGAATTAAACTGTGAATTAAATTCGAATTCTATTCTCATAGCAATTTAAAATAGTTAAATTAAGTTTAATAAACTTACTTAACTTAGGAAATTCGAGTTGGAATTCTTTCTGTCATCATGTGTATGTTCTCCCTACTTTGTAGGAGTCCAATATGAGTTAATTATGAGTTGTAAAATAGAAGACTCATTTTCATGAGTCAATTCAGTTAAATTAGTTCTCAAATTGATTAAGAGAACTAATAGTGAGTTAATAGCCAGTGGTGTCACTAATGAACTCCACCAGTGCTACTCTAGTTAACAGAATATTTACTCATCATAAACTCATGCATGTCGATTCTAAGAAAGACCCAATTGAGACTAGAGTGTAGGGACAACGTACTATTTGTTTTAGATTTTTCTGAGTTGCACTAATAGTGTATTCATTCAGGAACTGATCCTTAAGGGATTGTGCAGTTTTTAGAGGCTTTATTTCCCTTTAAATACAAGCTATCCTCCATAGGAATTACACATTGGAATAGAGACTTGGAGAGCTTGTGAATTGGTTAAGCTTTGGCCTTGAGCTTTATTATGAGTTGGAGATTGAATTTGTTGAGTGTTGGGATTTTTCTTGAGAGAACAAGCATTATAATTTCATCTTGATTTTACGGATTAATAAAAAACAAATAGTAGGGTTTTGAGTTGTGGCTTTCCCCTTATATTTATTGTGTTATGTGCCTTTGATTCTCTTCCTCTATTGATTATTGTTTGCTCGATGTTTATGGGCTTTCGCTATAAAGAGTAGAAGTATATTCTTGTCTCTTTCTTTAGCAAATTGCATTATCTTGTGCATCTATAGGATTTTCTACAAATCTCCCCCTTTGGACTTGATGGCAACCATTTGGTGTTTGGTCATCAAGCCAAGCACCAAGATTTTCAAAACATCATGTTACTCTCCAAACAATACACTACTCTCCAAACACCAAGCTACTCTCCCCCTTTGACATCAAGGGAAAAGGGATGATCAATGTTAAATGAAGACCTCCATATCTGAACTGTTGAACATGAACACTCATCATGCTCCCCCTAAGAACATGATAAATTCTATGATCATGATCCCCCTAAGCATATGCCAAAATCCCTGATGGATGTAAAATGAAGTACATGACTCTATGACTCAACTAAGTATGACCTTCCTATCACCAAGGACCCATACTTACATCAATCTCCCAACCAAGTGAGAATACATATTTGACTCGACCACCCAACCAAGTGAGGTTACATATTTGGCATGATCTTAACAACCCATACATGACTAAATATGACAATTATTACATCATAGGTCTTTACATGACATTTACATCAAAATATATACATGGCATTTATAATAAATACCAAAGACGTAAACAAGATCATGATAGTTATCAACAACTATCATACACCATATATGATATGCATCATAAGTATTTGTTAGCAGCGTCAAGAACAACAAGCTGCATATGCCCATCATCAATTCGCAAGATAAGACAATGTAACTTTAATATCATCAGCTTGTGACTAAGTATGCCACATATGGATATCAACTCATCCTCTTGACCTTATCAAGATCAACTTGCTCCTTTTCCTTAGTAGAAGAAGCCTTATGTATAACCTTCCATGAATCAACTAAGCATATGCCATATCTCCAAGCAATGATACAAAATCATTCACATCATATCATATATATGTGAAAACACCATAGTCATACATCATCATCGTAGCAAGAACTACATGATCTTTCCACAACAACCCTCAATATATGTATCATCACTAGGGAGTTTTCTAACATCCCACATCTGATAAGCATGAACCATCATAATAAACATATGTGAGAACCAATCCTATCATCATAAAGTAAGAAGTATACATCATTCCTTATCATCATCATTATGTGACTAAGTAAGCCATGTCTCAAAATACCCATGTCTTCAAATAGCCATGTCTTCATGAAACCTGCAATAACACCATTCTCTTGGCTGATTTTCTTCATATAAGAAGATCTTTTATACCAACATTATTTACCAGTGTGAAATCATCCATGTGATCCTTATCTATAATGTATCCATCATAGAGATGGCAATATGTTTCTAGCTTCTCATCAATGTGGAAAGAAAACCATGATCTCACAGTAATTTGTCAAACATTATTGATACCATCAAGCACAATAATCTTCAAAAAATATACCATGTGAGAAACAGGAACTATAGGAAACCTCATCCATAACTATACCATATGAAATTTATGTATATTTGAAGGCATGATGACAACAACATAAAATAAATGAGTAACACTTATCATCATCAAATAATGAAGTTGTGTACTCAAGCCTTTTTCTTCTCCTTGATTTTATGAAGATCACCATGTAAGAAACATAACATATGTACTATATGCATCATCAAAAAGAATTATCCGAATCATCTATAAATTTGATCAAAAAAATAAAAAAAACTATGTGCTCAAGCATCCGTGTTTTCATCATAGGCAACCCATGACCGTAGCATAGCATGATGCATCATTTAAACACTTCAGCAACATAAGCAACATCATCATTTATAAGAATCATGACATACTAAGGACTTCTAAGAAAACATAACACCAACAATGCATTATTAGAAGCATAGCAAATGCTCCCCCTGAACCTGTGCCAATTGTTCATTGTTAGATATGATTATTTCATATATCAGACAGAATCATCAAGGCATCATCATCAACCAGTTAGAAATTAGGACATCAACAATTTATGAGGGCCAAAAGCACTTCTAAATAGTATCAACAGACTGTGACCATCATCTATCAAAATAGAAAAGACAATTGATAATTGATTGAACCATATCAGACCCTTTTTCTAAGTCTGTCCCACTACTTCTTCATCAAACCAACATATACGCGATTCTGCAGTTTCGAACTCATGTATATATGCGACTTGTCTTCACAATATCCGTGTATGAAAAGTGGAATAATGAAATTTCATACTTTCAGTTCCCCCTAAGTCTGTTATGACTGTGCCTAATCCTAGAACTTTGTTGAAACATCAGTTCCAAGAATACCATTACCATGATGGTTCTTCACTAGAGGCTCCATTTTACTTTTATCTCCATTCATGTGATGAGAACATGCACTATCTATATACCAATCATATTTCTCTTCGAATGAGCAGACAACAAGACCACACCTTATCTGATCTTCCTTTTCTTGCCTTTTGGTGGATCCATCTTTTTCAAATTTTCTGATATCAATGTTCTTATTTGGTTTCTTACCATATTGTCTATGGTGATCCATAGACTTGTTCTTGCATTGTTTTGCTACATGCCCAAACTTGTTACAAGCATAACACCTTATATGTTTTATATTCCTTCTATAGCAATCAATGGCTTTGTGACCAAAAATATTGCAAGAAAAACAATATCCCTTAAAGTACCTAGAAGTTGATGATCTTTCTGTGAGACAGTTATTAGCTTGAAACATTATACTTCTACACGTAGCTTAAACATGTCCAAAATGATGACATATAGAACATTCAACATTATTGATTAGATGAAAGAATTGATTAGCACTTATATAGTCAGGAGAAAATGGTTTTCATTGAAGACTTTCTTTCCTTGGTTGTTGATGGGGTTGACTTCTTATCTCCTTGTTGAGCATTTCAGATTTTGCATTAGAATTCCTTCCTCGGTTTGTGAGCTAGATTCACCTTTAACAATTTCATGAAAACCAAGACTAGATTTGATGGTAGGAGATCTTTGACTACTAGGAATATTATCCAAAATCTTAGTACTATCTTGAAATTGTAAAAGTTTATCCTTTTCTTCTAATTTACCTTTTAGGATATTTACCTCAACTTGATATTGCGTTTCCTTTTCTAGATACTACTTCTTCATGATTTCTTCAGATTTTCTTCCTTCTTCCACGTGTTGTTTTAATTTGAGAATCTCATTTTCTTGTTCTTCAAATGATTTAAGTATTTCCTCATTCTACTTATTTGATTTCTCAGGATCTTATTTTAGAGAGACGACCTCAACTTCAAGACCTTCACAATAATTGGTTCTTTCTTTAAGTTCCTTGGTTGTTGTATCCTTTTCATTCACTTGATTTCTCAATGATTTCACTTCATCCTGGAGCCTTTGACATTGATCTTCCTTTTTCTTGTACTACTTCCCTATTTTGTTTCCTTCCTCCAACAGAGTTTTTAACTTGGTAACCTCTACTTTGTAGGTACATTCCCTTTTATCAAATTGATCTTGTACTATCTAATTTTATCTGTGATCCTTTTAAATTATACTTCAATTAGATTTCTTTCACTTTCACCCATAAGAGAAAATTCAGTTGTTTCACTGTCACATTCATTATCTTCAATATTGCATAAACAGAGAAGGGTATCACCAGAGGACCAAAAATCAGTACCTGATAATTCTTTTGCTTGTTCATATTCATTCTGAGGTGATTCTTAATCTGAATATTTGCTTCCACCTAATAATCAATTTTCTCTAACACTTCCACTGTCTCTTTGAGATGTCTTCTTATTTTGAGGTGCTTTCTTCTATTGCTTCTTTCCCATTCTCTCAACAGATCTCCTTCAAGAGGTCAAGCTTCTGCCAAATGACCTGCTCTGATCCCAATTATTGGGAAAAATACTTTGGGGGGGGCG
>APFE031292583.1:320814-336841 GCA_000404065.3 Pinus taeda
CGTTCTCTTCATGGTTTTTTATTTGGGCAATCATTTTCCCTTTATCCTGGGATGATTTCACATTCACCACCTCTGTACTTTCCATTGCAGATTTATTTATGTTTTTCACATCCACCTTCATGCATTGCCATTCTATCTTCCCTATCAGGAGAGCTTCTTGTAGCAATGCAACTTGTTCTTTTAAAATTTTATTGCTTTCTGCTAACGCTCTGCTCTCAGTCGTTATTATATAAGTTTTATGATCTCTTTCCTGCCCTTTAGCTTCTAAAACCTCCAACCTTTGTTTTGCATTTAAAAATTCTTTTACATAAAAATCAGATGACCAGGTGAGAGGTGTGGATGTGGGACTATATAAGGCAGAATCATCAATGACTTTTCCTTTGGACTTCTTGTTGCCACGTGCTTATGGAGGAGACTTGTTTGAGTGCTTTTTGTGAAGGGCTCGATTACTTTTCTTTTTAGACCGTTTCTTCCTTGTTTTCTTCCATTTTAGACGGGCTATGAATCAAAAGCGAGTTCCTGTGTAAGATCCATGATTTTTATTTTCTTCTTAATTGTGTCTCGAACCCACGATATCTAGGCTTATTTATAGTATTGTTTATAATAACTATTTCTCAGAGGTCGCACATTGTGCCTAGATTGTATTTATTTATTTTTTACTTGTGTAGGAGTGCAGAGCTTCGCACTTCCACACAAGATGAATTTCTTGGTGAATTAGTTAGTTCTACACAATTTTTAATTGGCAGATGCTGGCATAGGGGAAATTTAATATATTAGAGCTGATATATATGACGATATCCTTTATCATGGGAGACTTTATTATTTTAACATCACACATCACATATCATCCTTAGTTAGGTTTGTAAAGCACTTCTTTCAATGCAAATGACTAATACTTCGATTTTGTGTCATAGTGGGAACCCAACACTTGATTCCATAGTGGATGACTAATGCTTAGTTAGAGTTAATAATCAGAGAAATCATGAGTTAGGGTAAGCTCGACAGTCACTCTTTGTTAGTCTTTGGTGTGGCAGAAGTTGATTGTGTAAAGGAACTTCCACACAAATACTTTTGCACATTGTTTTTAATATGAACTTCCGCACAACTCATAACTCTTTGCTTTTTGAACCAAAAAAATACCACTAATTAATAACTTCAATTAACTTAAGGGACCTCTGTCATTAATTTATGTCTTTACCATAATGAAAAATTCGGCAGACATGTATTTGTTAACAAGGCTAAAAAATGGCAAGAACCTGTGCCATTAATTTATGCCTCTACCACGACCTCAAAATTCTGCATACATGTATTTGTTAACAAGGCTCAAATATGGAAAGGCTTGGTATTTTTTGTGTCTCGTTCGTTGTTACTATCGTTGCCTTGTATGTTTTGGGTCTTAGTGGATATTGTGTTGAAGGTGAAGCACGGACAATGAATAATATGCTCAAAGCGAAGAACAACATTTGGAAAATCCATCTAATACGAAGAGATTCCTCTATATCACCACTACTGTATGCCCAAAAGCTTTCAAAAACTAAACAACTACATTGAACTATTCAATGAAGCTACAACAAAGGGTGTAGGTTGCAACATTATACATCACAAAGTCTTAGCCTCTAGTCCAAGAGCTACTATAGTCCTATAAGCCCTTCAAGAGACAATGAATATTTGATGCAGATGGAGATAAGATCTCTAGTTTCATTGAAGTTGCATTTCATCCTTGACACGAGAAGCGACCTAATCTGGACAAGGTGTAAACCTTGTGGTGATGGTGGTTTATGTCCATTATAGAAGGATCTAATGTATAATCCCTTGCAATTTGTCTTACACCAATGTTTCTTATGGTAACATTTTTTGTTCATACTTAGACATTATAGGTTTTAACCCTATACAAAAATTACTTGCAGACGAATTCTAAAAAGAGAAAATAAACAATGACAAGAATATAAAATAAATACACAGAGATTTCCCCTGGATCCCAAAATCGGGACTACCAGATTGATTTTTCATTATATTCCTTTCAATGTTACAATACATATATATACATTCCGAAGCATTCATAGACCCCAATCCATTAACCTTGGATTAGAACATAACCATAGTTCCCTTGACCGGATCTACACAATACCATGGGCAGAAAATCATCTTGCCCAAAACCATGTGCAAAACCCACACACAAAACCATAGGTAGGCTCGCCCACCTAATATAGGGTCCAATTTATTTTTCCTAGGGCGTTGCCACAGACCCCGTGCAGGGGGATACCGACCCCATGGAATCCCCTTGTGATCCCCTTGCTACACCCAATGAAACGAAAAGGGGGAGCTATAACACCCCATGCTTGCAGCTAATCGTGGAAAGTGTATAACACACGCCGAACAAACAATCCACTAACTTTTTGTAATTTATACTTAGACAATCCAACATTTTTTGTTCCTACCTAGACTCTTTTAGTTGATGATTTCAAAGACGTAGTGTTATCCCAACACCTTTTCAGTTTATTCTCAGTGCTTTCAACGTGGCCTCTAAAATGCCAATTAACAGATAAAGAAACCCTAACTACTAATGAAAAAAATTATCCTCAAATTATATATATATATATATAGTATATATAATATATATATATATATATCCAGATAGAATTTAAAAGAAATACATAGATATTTCCCTTAGATCTCAAAACCGGGACTACCAGATTGATTTTTCATTATATTCCTTTCAATGTTACAATACATATATATACATGCTGAAGCATTCATAAACCCCAATCCATTAACCTTGGATTAGAACATAACCATAGTTTCCTTGACAGGATCTACAAAATACCATGGGCAGAAAACCATCCTGCCCAAAACCATGTGCAAAACCCACACACAAAACCATAGGTAGGCCCGCCCACCTAATATAGGGTCCAATTTATTTTTCCCAAGGCGTTGCCACGGACCCTATGCAGGGGAATACCAACCCCATGGAATCCCCTTGTGACCCCCTTGTTGTGCCTAATGCAATGAAAAGGGGGAGCTATAACACACCATGCTTGCAGCTAATCGTGGAAAGTGTATAACACACACCGAACAAACAATCCACTAACTTTTTGTAATTTATACTTAGACAATCCAACATTTTTTGTTCATACTTAGACTCTTTTAGTTGTTGATTTCCACGACGCAGTGTTATCCCAACACATTTTCAGTTTATTCTCAGTGCTTTCGATGTGGCCTCTAAAATGTCAATTAATAGATAAAGAAACCCTAACCGATAATGAAAAAATTATCCTCAAATTATATATATATATATATATATATATATATAATATATATATATATATATATATATATATAATATATAATATATATATTAGATATTAGTTGTGGGGGAGACAAAGCGTTATCCACGACATGAGAAATGAGCCCCGGAATGTTTATATTTGCTCACAAGGAATGGTGGCAAAGAACTATCTTGGATGTTATGTAAACAATGATTCGAGTGCGAGCATCTCCTGAAAATTCAACCTTCACATCAAACTTCAAATATATTGATAATATTTTATGGCCTTCTTTTACTTTGTTTAAAAGTATGACTAGATCGATATTTCTAGGAATATTTCATTGTGTATGTGAGATAACTTTAAAGGGGCTTTGTCCACCCATTTCTCTGTAGTCTCTGAATCTCTCTATCATGTGTCCTTCATTTTTTATATACAGGGAAATGTAGGAGGGGAAGAACAATATCTGATTAATAACATAAGACAATATGGTGTCGTAGCATATAAAGCGTTTTGTTGTTATCATCTTGGTTGCAGTTGGTGTAATGCTTTGTTGCCAAGTGTTTTGGCCTGTAAATTTATAATTGCCCCATCAGTTTATAATTTCTTTCAGTGTTTCAGACACACTCTTCATGTTCTTCTTATGCAATATTATCATAATTGCAGTTACTCTCATCACTGGTGTGCCAAGAAATTCCAACATATGTCCTCGAAGGATTCTAAGCCAATGGTAAGTAACATTTGGTGAATCTCGCCAAATATTAATACACATAACAAGAGTTGAATCTAATATTTAAATCACATAATGATGGATTTAGTCATTACACGCTATGACTGCTTTCCAAGAAGCAAACAAACAAACAAGAAAACAATTTGCTTTTATTACAACCCTGTGATCCCATTGGAAGCAGAATTAGGGTCATTCAAGTATTCTATAACATTGTAGCTTGCTATCAATTAATATAATGGAGTTTGAATGAGATTAGCTTACGCCAATTTCCCAACGATGCTCCAGAACAACCATTATAAGAATGTCTCATGAAACCAGGAAGTCAATGAAGCAAACAAAGGCTTACTTACTAATAGGGGAACATGATCTTTGCTACCTCTAACAATATATTCGATGCAACCATCATACATACCAATGTAAATTCCTATCAGTTGAAAACGAGTGATGACAAGGCCAAAGGCCAACAACTACCCAATAAATTGCCCTTTCAATCCGAATGAAACACTACAAATTGTAAGTTTCGAACTTAACGTGCTTGAGAATCGTAAGCTCTGATTCCATGCTTGGTAGACCCCCCACCCCATCAAGGATTACCCATCTCATGTCAACAACACCAGATGCAACAAACATATGCATACAAGTTTCATCAATCACAATAAATAGCTACACTCCCAGTGCCACTACTAATTTGTCTCGCCAAGGAGTAATCTTGGAAATTCCCAACGGTAATGAAATACGAATGTGTGAGAAAACTATTGCTTCATTACATTGCAGAATCAACACTTTTGCAGTATGGTTTTGTGTAACGTTTTTCTGGATGGGCCTACATTTTAAGAGTGAAAATATGGCATCCCTCTTATATTTTCAAGAACTTGGATGAAGCAGTGGTTGCAGGAATTAACAAGACAACACACAACATTGCTCGCAATAGATGGAGAGGCATAATAGTTCTTCATGATGATTATGATACTTCAAACAGACCGCTAATATGATAGTACATAACTCACACATTGAACAAGTTGTTGGTGGCAATGTGGTTGTGCGGAGGAAACGTGTGCAAAGGTGGATGTGTGGAGCAAGTTGTGTAGAAGGAGCGTGTATGGAGGAAGCATGTGTGAAGACAAAAATGTAGAATTTTGATTTCATTAATCATTAATTAGTGCTAGTGGTAGGCAGGGACTATGCTACATTGCAACTATTAATCTTGTTTCTATACTTAATGCTTTAAAAAATATGGAATAAACAAGCATTAGAGGAGGGCATTAATATTGGAAATTATAGTAAGTAATAGTAATATAATAAAATTTTAATTAAAATCTACTTCGACAAATATTTTAAAATGTAGTTTCAACATTTTAAAAATAAAAGATTTATATTCTTATATTCTAAATCCTATCATTAACTTCACTAAAAACCTTATAACTTAATTAACAAATCTTTTCAACCACATAAACTTAACCTCTTCTAAATTATGGATTACCTCCCTTTCTCAATCAATTTTCACCTATAACATCTATGAAGCCTCTAAATTTTATTTCAAAAATTGATTTTTAAAGATCTTGAATACCTTTGAAATATCACCTTTTTAAAATTAGCTCAAACAATCACTCTAATGTTTTATAAGAGTTCCCCCCTTGTTAAGATGGCCTTCAAGGTGGTCCAGTTGCTCTTTGGTTCTTACTTGACCTCTTTGAAGACTGACCATCTAGCCTTGCATATGCCATTGATTACGTTGGAGGTCATTCATAAAATTGATATTTGCATTTCAGACTTCATATGGATCCTCGCTAGGATGTTCCATAGGATGAGTTGTTTGGCCAAGTTGATTATCTAAGGTTTCTAGTGAGGGGCTTGAACAATGCTTCCAAGATTCTGTTGGGGGTGTGGGTCAACAACTTCTCCTAGGTCACGATTGCCTAACTCGTGGTGGTCAAGCGTCCCCCCATTCCCCACTACATCTATGTCTCGTCCTCGACATGGCATTATGGCTACGCTCATAGTCTAATTGACCGAGGGTCCAAAAGAAACATAATTTTCACTGCTAGTAGAACATCCATCCTTCTAGTTTGTAGACTCAGACCACACTAGCAAACTGTCGTTATGGGTTGTATCTTCCCACGATCTTTAGAGGACTTGAGTAGAGGCCACTTCCTTAACCCACAACCCCTCACTAAGCAATCAAACACAAAAAAAGAGTCATCGCGAAAAATTTGTCCTAGTTCATAGGCCTCCATCCCCAAGAAATAAACCTAAAGTCGACTAGCTTCCAACTGAAAGAGCCCAACGCAAAACAATGCTTGACAAACGTAGTATCAAACTCCAGCCAATTGATATAAAACAAATTGCAAGCTAACCCTACCGAGAGAGTGAAAAATGATGGAGCATAAATACGAAACTCGCCCCCAACTAATTTCCACCATACATAAGCAACGGAACCAGATTGCACAAATGTAACCTCGAGGCTCCATAAATAGAGAGAGACACTTGAATAACAAGTAATTAAGGACAAAATTCCAAGAGGTTAGGGGGGAAATCTTACGAGAGAATCCAAACACGAAGAGAATTGTTTCCAATGCATGCACCAAGTATTATTGTGATGGAAATCCTCTTTACTTACCCATGAAGCCAAGCGTCTGTTCCAAATGCTTAGATCCTAGGTTTGATGTCGAATTCTAGGTGCAATAAGTAGCTTGAGGGCATCAAAACTAGGGTACATGCCACCTTGGTTTACTTGTAACACACGTCCAGGATCTCAACCTCGAGGTCAAATTTTCTTGCTGAAATTGCTGAGAAATCCACCAAATCCTCACCTCCCATACCACCTAAATGAGCACAAATGAAATTGATGAACTGCACGAAGAAATTAACCACCACCATCATTCTAAACTCAAGCGTTAATAAATGTGTTGTATTTTGCATGTAGGTGTAGTCCCACACCACTCCTATTCATTGTTAGGAGGGTTGAATGATTCATAGTTATATATATATATATATATAGTCTTTAAATGTGACTTTTTAGAGTTTTTGGCGGATTTCTGGTGGAAATAGACAAAAAGATTTGTCAACAAATCTTGATTTGTGTTGTTTAAACTGTTTTTTTTACTGCATATATGGATTCTAACACCTTAAAAAACCTCGGTGACACTTTTATTGTTAAGAGTTCACTGATCAAACTTGTGATTTCTATGAACCCCTGTCAGATTCTAGAAAAATTAGTTGAACAATAAATTAGTAAAACTTTCCAAGAATGGCACATGAGAATTCATTTTAATTATTGATCGTTTAGTTTTTTTTATGAAATTGATATGTAAATTTGAAATAAAATTGTAATTTTTTATTATTCAAATATGTAACTACTTAAATTACAATTCCAACAGCGGTACTATATTTTAGAAAAAATGAATGAATAATACATTAAAAAAAAAGTACGTATATAATATTACTATAAACTTAAAAAATTAATTAAATATATATTTTCATGCTACACATATAAATATTGATTAAAAAAAATATAATTAAATTTAAAAAATCAATAAAATATATATTCAATATATGTATAAATATTTATAAATTAATAAATAAGATAAGTTAGAAATAAAAGATCCAATAACTTAATAGTAATTATTAACCAATAATTAAGTTTTGTTGGTTTGTTAATATGTTTATGGTTTGTTTAAGACAAACTTATGGTTTAAGAAACAATTACTTAGAGATATCTAAGTCATTAAAATTATTTCACACCAAATCTTTAACATTGTTACATTTAGTGTCTCTTCTTAATTGCCACTAATTTTGTGTTAGCTTGATTCACCATTCCCTTTGAAAGATATGGGGTGGGCTTTGATCCAATTATGTCTGTAGTTATGTGATCATTAATATAATATTTTTGGGTGCAATCATACACTTATCCATGAAAAACTACTCACTTTTCAACATTAAATCCAATTATTTTGAATAACAAATAATTAACACATAGTTTAACTAATAGATGAAATGACTCTTTCAGGTCAAAATTTCCCAAAATTTGATAATGAGTTTGGAAAATCACAAGTTTAAGTTGTTTAATATGTAAAGATAGAGTGCTTCAAGAGCTTTTCAGGTGCTAAATCTATTTATGCATTCAAAATTGCATTTTAAATAACAATAAAACACAATCTCACTAGAAATTGTATTACTCAATTTCCATTAAAAAGAAAACCATTTATTAGATTACTTAGACTATGCTAATAATGAGTAAATATAAAAATATTATTATTAACAAATAAATAAATATATTTCTCAAAATATTAATTTTAACCTTCAATTTAAATTTTTTATTTACTCAATTTTTTTATTGTTTTAAAGACATTTTAAAAAAATGAATGGATTTAAAGCCTTTTTAGAACACTTAATTATACAACTTAAACTCCGAGTTTTAAAAATCTCAACTAAATTTTAGTTATATTTAACCAAAAAATATACTTTAAAAAAAAACAAACTATTTCGTTTATTAGTTAAACTATATATATATTTTATATAACACGCAAATTCTATCTTAAAAATATTGTTATTTATGTTATTTTATTTATTTTTATTTTATTTATTTAGTTATTTTTTTATTGTTTTAATTTTAATTTAATTTATTTAATTTATTAATTTTAGTTTAATTTTATTATTTTATTTATTTTTTTTATTTTTTTTCCAGAGAGAAAAAGCATCATTGTATTATATTGAGACAATATAAAAACATCAGAAAATACAAAGAGTGGCTCGTGGATCAGCCATGATAGAAGCAACGAGGGCAGATACAACATCATAGGTCCGTAAAGAAACATATACAACATCACAACCCAAATCAAGACAAATAGTACTGAGAAACTATACAGAATGGCAAAAGGCATGTCGAATGCATCAACAAAAGTTAAGACCAAAAACCATTCAGGATAAAACCATAGAGGCATCAAAATTAGTAACCAGAGAGAGAGAAATCCTGGACAAAACATGAATTCTCTTCCACCTTTACTTCCATAGACCATGATCCAGATTCGAGGAGCAGACCGTCCTTGGAAAGGCAGTCCGCTCGGAGGTTTTGATCTTGACCAATAAGTTGAATGGAGCAGTCTCCCGAGAGCCCCCATAGGAACATTGTCTTGTCCATCCAGCCGTCCATGTGAGGGCTCCTTATGTGGCCAGCCCCATTTATATGGTCAATCACCAGCCTGGAATGTCCTAAGATTGAAATAGCCTGAACATCAAAGAAAACACAGAAGGCAAGAACGCCCGCTAGAGCTCTAGCCTCAACCATCCTATTAGAGCCTGTTCCTCCGTTCCAAGAAATAAGATATTGTAGCTTCTTGTCCATGCAAATGAGAACTCCGCAGCCGCAAATATTTTGTTGTTCAGCTCCGGCAAAGAATGCACAAGGGAACCTGTTGAGACAACATTCTTCTTCTTTCGTGATTGTATTCTTCATTGTGGGCAGCCTTTTTGGAACTGAATCATAGATGGCAATAATGTGTTGCATAATAGAATTAAGGGGTTCCTTTGAGTCTTTGAAAATTTTACAATTCCTCCATTTCCAAGCGCACCATAGTACAATTAAGATGAGAAATCGCCGAGGCTCTCTTTGCCCGCTCCACCATTTGAACGCTGCATGAGTAGAAACAAAATCAACGTGAGGAAAACCATAAAGAATAGCCAGATCATACTAGATTTGCTGAGTGGATTTGCATTGGAAGAACATGTGGTAATTGGACTCCTCGGCTGATTCGCACATTGAACACCTGCTTGGACCGTGCCAGCTTCTTTTCCTTAAATTATCCCATGACAAATTCTTGTTGTTGAACACCAACCACGCGAAGTAGATTATTTTAAGGGGGCATCCCGCCTTCCACAGGGCCACAGGAAACTTTGCGCGTGAGTGAGAGACCTTTGAATTGATCATATCATAGTACATATCTCTTACCCGAATCGACAATTGAGCATTTGGCACAGTCCATATTAAGTGATCAACCGACCCAGAGCGTTGAAGCCCACGACCACCAAGAGCATCTTTGACAAAATTCCATGACAAAACCAGACTATCTGGCAAACAAAGATCGTTTGCGTCCTTCCATAAAGGGGCAGAGCCATGCTAGGCGGATATGAGTTTGTCCCATGTAAAGATACCATTCCTGTGAAAGAAAGATAAAAGATTCTCGGGAATGAAAATGTCATTGTGACTGCACAAAATGGGATCGATGCCAATTAGTATTCTGCTACCAGAATTGATCCTCCACTTCAGATTCTTTAAAAAGTATTGCTCAATCTTCCGAAGACTAAGCCAAATAGCAGAACCGTGCTTGGTCCCAATCGACCCTGATCTGAACCAGAATTCCGAATTTTTACCTTTCAAGTATTTCAATTTCACAGTGTTACTCCAAGGTCCTTCCCTGAAGATATCTCTCCATAGCGATCTACATAGGAGCGCTTTGCCGAAAGCCCTTAAATCCATTAATCCCCATCCACCAAGGCGCTTGGGTAAAGAGATACTTTCCATTTTGGCAAGATGGAATTTCCGCTATTCTGACTTACCGCCCCAGCTAAAATTAGTCGAAACCTTGTTCATCTTATGAATGATGCTTGCGGGAAGGTAGAACAAGTGGGCCCAGTAGACAGCCATCTGCGACAAAATGGCTTGAGATAATATAATTCTGCCTGCCAAAGAAAGACTCCTATATTCCCATGCCGAAATCTTTTTATAATATCTCTCTATTAACCATTGCTAATCATTCTTGGAGTAACCCTTAGCTTTGAGCTGAAAGCCTAGATATTTAAGGCTATCCTTGAGCGATCTTGTCTCTATACCAAACAATTCAGAGATCCATTTCACCAAATCCATGTTGGAATCGTTGTGAAAGAGGGTGGATTTCGCCTTGTTAATTATAAGCCCAGTGGCTCTTTGGAATCTTTCAAGAATGTCGTTTAAACATATCCACGAAACCCTACAGAGCATTGCAAATAAGAGCACATCATCAACAAAGAGGTTGTGCGATATGAAATTATTTCTACTATCTTGACAGGCATGCATCTATTTTTGGAAACCGCTTTGTTTATGTGGATGTTGAGTGAGTTCATAGCCAGGATAAATAAGAGAGTCGAAAGGGGGCATCCTTGACGAAGCCCTCTTTCAGCTAGAAAAAAAGGGGAAGGTATTCCAGTGATAATAACTTCGTAGTTTACATTTTCTATGCACTCCATGATCCACCGGATGGAATTAGGCCTCATTCCAATCTTAGCCAATAAACATCTAATAAACCCCCAGTCTAAACAATCATAAGCCTTCTGCAAGTCGATTTTCAAAATGGCCGCATCTAAATTTTTTGATATTATAGAGAACATACACTCCTGAGTATTGGCCACGGCATCCATAATGTTCCGCCCTTTTAGAAAAGCATGTTGATCCTTAGTGAGGAAGGAAGCTAGAGTTCCTTTTATTCTTTCAGCAATAATTTTTGTGATGATTTTAAAGGATATGTTGCATAATGAGATCGGTCTAAAATCATGAAAGGAAACCGCATCCACCTTTTTAGGAATTAGAGCAATCAAAGTGGATGTAGTAATGTGGTGAATGCTGCCGATCATTCTAGATGCTTCAACCATCCTCAATAAATCTTACTTAATGATATAAAAAAAAAAAAAAAGCAAAAAATTAAATTATCCAACCGTATATTTATTTAAATTTTTATAAAAATAATTCACAATGTTACTTTTTATCTAGATTTTTCAAAACTTTAATTATTCCAGAGTAAACAAAATTCTCCATTCCAAATACATAAAAACGATGCACAATAAACATTAGAGTTGATCAGAAAACTAAAGTGACTCCACCAAATCTTAAACATAAATCAAAACACTCTTTACCAATTTATAAAAATAATTCACAATATTTTCCCTCTAAAATTTTAGAAACTTTGAGTAAACAAAATTCCCCATTCCAAATAAATAAATAAAGGGCACAATAAACATTAGACTTAGGCCCGAAAAGTAAAGTGACTCCACCGAATCTTCAACAAACCAAGACAACCCCTACCAATCGGGATTCATATTCTTATTCTAAATTTACGAAAAAAGGTTGGAATTTCAAAAATATTTCGTCACTTTTAATGTATTGAAAAATGCATTTAACGATTGTTATTATCTTTATCGATGAAGACTTAAATATATTCTTATGATATTTAACGGTCAATATAACGACCAGCAGTTTCCTCATTAAATTAGTCGTAAATCCCAATCATTGGTTAGAGTGAGCGAGCAACGTAGAGAGTTTGAATATCAGGAAGATTATTATATTATTGGGAAATGAAATGATATTTTAAAGTTATGATATTAAAAATATTTTTATGAGATTATTAGTTGAAAGAATAATTTTGGCGTAAATTACATATAGACAGATATATATTTGTCAACAACTAGTGTAGTTCATCACATGTAAACAGAGATTTATTCACAACAGTGTGGTTCATCGTTAGGACGAGTTGAAGAAACAGATCCAGCTTTTCTGAGCAAGATCTAGCTTTGCATGCTAAATAGTCTAAGCAACCTCCCACGGCTATCTTGATCAACCACCAATATTGACTTAGAGACACTAGTGAAAAAGTCAAATTGATAATTTAATGGGAGTTAGTTATCATATATAAAAGAAAAACTTATAGATGTTGTTTACATTATTAGCTTATTAAAAATTGTAACTTATATAGGAATTAGAAAGACCTGACTTCTATATATATATAACTATATACAAAATACTTATAGGATAATAGTTAGTTATAATAACTATATATTATTAGAAAGTCAAAAAATTAAATGATAAATATAAATATAAAAGTAATAGAAGTTAGTTAAAAGGTATAATTAAAAATGTAAATTAATGGGAATTAGTTAGGTTAAAGACATATATATATAAGGTATGTTAGTTAGTTATCTAGATAAATATATATATAATATAATATATATATAATATAAATGAAATATTTTATATTGGTTGATCTACAGTCAGTAGGTTAAAATTATAATTTAAAAAAATTGTTAAATTAAATAGAAATAGTTATATTAAAGACCTTATTTCATTTTATATAATTTTTTTTTATTTTTTTTAAAATTATTATAAAGTAATTTAGGATGATAGTTAGTTATAATAATTATTTATTACTAATAAGAAAATAAGCATGGATAGATAACTAAAAGATTACACAAAAATAAAAAATGAATAAATTCAATTAAAAAAAATATAATAATAATGAAATAATAAATAAAATAAAATAAAAATTAATTAAAAAAATAAAAAATAAAAATATATCATAAAATAAATAAAAGTTAAAAGACTTTAAAGAAAATAAAATTTAAATTAAAAAATTACTAATAATAATATATAATAGTTACGACTATATTAAAATCTATCAGGAAGAAATAAATAGAAAGAGCGACTTAACATAAAAAGAAGGAGAAGGACCGGAAAGAGACCAAAACAAGAAGGATAAACCCTAATGCAAGCAAAGAAGATGAAAAGGGGTGGGGGGGAGAGGGAGGAAGAGAAAGACTAGGCCGAAAGGGCAGGGATCCAACATCTACTGATCTTCTAGCCGTCATCTCTATTGAAATTGTTAGGCCTTCTTTCAATCTCAATAGCTTCCCTAAATTTACGATGATGGAACTGAGCAACTTTGGCAACAACCTTGGCCTCCTCAATACACACCTGATGCTTGGTCTTTTCCACATGCTCTGTCAATGCTGAAGACTTGGATCTCCCATGTCTTAGGTCAGCCGCATGTTCGCTGATCCTTTGATGGATGGAGCACCCTGTTTCCCCAATATAGGGGGTCCCACAAGAACAAGGGAAGAAGTAGACACCCTTCATGTCCTTAGGGTTAACGAGATCTTTCACCGATCGGAGGGAATTGCGAATGGTGTTGAGGGGCCTAAAAGTTGAGTGAATATCATACCTCTTAAGGATCCGAGCAATCTTGTTCGTGGTTCCTTGGACATAGGGAAGATGGACACCTAGACGACGTTCTTTTGGCTCTTTCTTAATTAACGCATTTTTACAGGCTTTACGGAAAGCCTTCTGGCCTAGGCGCCTACTATATCCATTCTCCACAAAGACATTAAGGAGATAGGATCTCTCCTTATCAAAGCTCTCAAAATCAGAGATCCTAAGGGCACGAGTAGAGAGGGTGTTAAGAACACCCATCTTCTGAGCAGGGAAATGATGGGAATCGGCATGAAGAAACTGCTTAGTATGCGTTTTCTTTCGGAACACAGAGTCGGAGAGATAGCCATCCTTATTCCTAGATATAA
The DNA here is from genome assembly GCA_000404065.3 of Pinus taeda. Lineage (NCBI taxonomy): Eukaryota > Viridiplantae > Streptophyta > Pinopsida > Pinales > Pinaceae > Pinus > Pinus taeda. Next base: position 335,122 of record APFE031292583.1, read on the forward strand.
GAATATCCAGGAAAGGGAGGCAACCATTGACCTCTTTTTCCATGGTGAACTTAATGGCAGAGGACTGGCTGTTGAGGTGATTAAAGAAACGGTCGAGCTCCTCTGGACCATGGGGCTAGATGACATTAGCGTCATCTACATACCTTTTCCAAAGCTTGGGAAGGAGACGAGCCGAGGCTAAAGCTTTAGTTTTTTGTTTTTTATTTTTTATTTTTTAAATTGATGATGAGCTGGTTTAATTTTTCAACAATCCTTTTGCTAAAAGGATAATGTCAAGACACCGATGTTAACATGTTCTCATAACTTTCTCTGATGTTTTTGAATGCATCACATTCCAAAATGAAATGCTTTTAGATTCCACAGTCCCACATGTGCAAAATGTACAGACCCAATCTTCCCAAACTTCTTTAGGCCTTTTCCACCTCCCTATTTCTAAAATTAAAATAATTAAAAAAATTAAAAGAATATTAATAATGAATTAATATATCATTTTATTTTGTAAAGTAGTGAAATATAATTGGTCGTGAGGAATATTGTTTATTTTGAATTTGGAGTTGTTTTTAAGTGAGATTTTTTGGAGTTTAATTATTAATTCGTTATTATGCAATTTAATTGCTTAATATTTTATTTTTTATTAACTATATTTTCTTATAGATTTTGTTTAATATTTTGTAAATATTTTTTTGGAATGGTAAATTTGAGCTATGCAATTGGCACAATCAAAGTTTTGAATCCATTTAAGTGAGACTTTTGGGAGTTTAAGTAGTAATTCGTTATCATGCAATTTAATAGTTTAATGTTTTTTATTTTTATTTTTTATTAGTTATATTTTCTCATAGATTTTGTCTAATATTTTGTAAGGATTTTTTGGAATGATAAATTTCAGCTATACAATTGGTACAATTAAGGTGTTGAATCTATTTATGCATTCAAAAATACATTTTAAATAATTAAAATTCACCATCTCATTAAATTTTTTATTATCAAAACAATAAAATAAAAATAAAAACCTTAAATAATTAAACTATGCCATTCATCATTATTATTGAAAAGAACTATATCACCAAAAATAACTAGCTAGTGTTGTAAAAGGGAGTGTACTTTCATTTATATTAGATACCTTGGAATTTTAAATTAAATTATTATAGAGTTTAAAAAAGAGTTGGACTTTTATGTTGAATCATGGGAAAAATTTGAGGTGAAATCTTGATTTGTGTTATTTAAACTGTATTTTGGTCAGCACCTTGAAAAAAACCCAGGGCACTTCAATTGTGCACGGGTTATTCATCAAGCTTATAATTTCAATAAATTCCTACCAGATTTTAGAGAAATTAAACAAGAAACACTTCCAAAAAAATCTCACTAAAAATAACTAAGTTTAAAAATCTATCATAATTAGTATTCAATTTAACAATTATATTATTATATATATATATATATTATATATATATAAATAATATATTAAGCTTGTAGGACTTCCATTTTCGATTTTTTACATGTCTATTGTTCACCCCATTTCGAGAGAAAGTAGCACAAGAATCGAACCCAAAATCACTCATTCTGTGGGACTTCATTTCCAAAACTATTACTACTTAAACTAACCCATACAAACATAAACATTTTTATTTTAAAAATAAATAAAAAATACTAAATTCAACCTTGAAAATACATCCAATTAATGTGCCCTTTTCAATACTCACCATTACGCTGCTCACTTTAA
>APFE031292586.1:8946-109539 GCA_000404065.3 Pinus taeda
AGTGGGAAATATCTGTGTATATGTGTTTTATGTGTTATGCTCTCGCATTTTTATTTTTCTTGTGATTTAGAATTCGTATGCAGGTAATTTCTGTACGGGGTTAAAACCTACAGGGCATTACAGGGGGTGATGTGGAACCCAAAAATATTTGATCTCAAGGCCTACGTCTCACGTGCATGTATTATTCTTGCGGGGCATCTAGATGTTTCGAATATCAGACTGAGATTTATAAATACTTATCCACCCTCAGTGGACAAGAGAATATTTTGGGATTGGATATCAAATTCAAGACTATTGGGGCTCGGCTCACTAATTATAGCAAGAGATCTTAATTTTTCCATGGGCCATGGGGAAATATGGGGTATCAAAGCCAGAGTGGATTGTTTGTCTATTTTTTTTAAGGATTTGATGGAGGCTAACGCCCTAATTGACGTGACCCCTCACCCACTGCCTCCCACTTGGAGAAACGAAATAATTGGGGATGAGGGTATATCCAAGCGATTGGATCGATATCTAATCAGCTCCAATTTGCAAACTGTGTTGATAGGTTTGCAATCAAACATTATTCCTTCATATTTGCCAGACCACAGGCCCATCTCATCAGAGTGGAGGGAGGCGGGAAGGACATGTCATTATCCTTTCAAAATTAATCCAAATTGGTTGAAAATGAAGGGGTTTGATGACTGGTTTCAAATACTTGGAAGAGGTCGATTATCCTTTCTCCATAGGATTGATCAACACTCATTTGCATAAAGTTGAAGGCATTGAAGAGGGATGTCAGAACATGGTTCAAAGTGAACATTGTGGCAGAAATAACCTCCCTAATTGAAGTCAAAACATTGTTGATTGAATTTAATTATCCTTCAGACCCCCTTTTCTTCTCTACTCTCTATAGATAACATTCTGGCACTGGAGGGAACAAAGAGGAACATCCTTTTATCATAGGAGGAGGAAATAAGGATAAAAAGTCGGGATATATGGTTGGCAATTGGGGATGAACATCAGGTTCTTTCATAAATATGTAAATGTGAGAAAGAAGATTAATACCATTGAGGATATTTGGTATGAGGAAGGCCACCACTACACAAAGCAACATGACATTGAGGAGGTTGTTGTAAAATATTTTAGCAAGTTTTATAGTCAGATTGATCATGATATTGGGTTCCAACTGTAGTTTATTAACCTGGTTCTTGTGATGTTCTCGAAGCAGGACAATACTGAGATGGGGAAACTAATTACTAAAGAGGAATTATTGGTAGCCATCAAGGATTCTGCAAAAGAAAAGAGCCCCGGACCAGATGGTTGGGGTATAGACATTTTCTATCATTTTTGGGATCTCATGCACCTAGAACTACTTGCCATGGTGGATGAATCTAGAACAAAAGGATACATCAATGGGGATATCAATGCCACTTTCATAGCCTTTATCTCAAAGTCGGATGCTCCCACAACATTTGCAGATTTTTGTCCCATATCACTATGCAACTCAGTCTATAAGATCATGTTGTAGCAGCTACAACCACTCTTCAAAATTTTGGCTTGCACCCAATTTTGGAGCCTCCCTTGAGAGTTTCACTTGATGACTACACACACTCAGGTTCACTCTATGAGCTCGTGTGAGTCTTTTCATCTGCCTTGCTTGTTCATTTCATTCAAGTTTTTGCATGTTGGTGTCTAAGTCATGCTTGTGACCATGTTATGGTTATGCTCAAAGTCTTCGCTTCATATGTGCTTGTTGTGGTCGCTATGAAAGCATTTGTCACACTCACACAGGAAGTCACATTCATTGTCGCACAAGCATCATCTCAATCAATGAATGGTCAATCACAAGTGTCACACTTGTAACTTGCACTGTCAGTTAGTCATGTTGAACATGTGTGTCTGGATGGTTTGGGTCATTTCATCGTCGATTCATGTGGGTGTGTGTTCATATGATCACCTATGCATCTTTTGATCATTCACACACTTAGTCATTTTGTTGAAGTTTTGATGACCAGACTCCCCTCTGACAGCCAGACCGTCACCCCGCTTTCGAATCGATCAACTGTCAACCAGAACAGCGCAAAATCACCAAGCTAGTCTTTTCAAGCTGCGTTTCCTGCAAGTAATTCATTCAACTCTCATGTTGGCCACCTGGACAATCGAACCCGGTAGTCACCCTGAGACTGACTCCCCTCAAAAATTGTGCAGAGGCCACTGACCTCACCCGCTCAATTGACTGAGGAAATTGTGTAAACAAGCTAGACAGACACCAAGTTCCCTTCCCTGTCTCCCTCAAAAAATTGCGCAGTTTTCCCAGTCATCCATCCCGACAGTCAACCAACTATTCATCTTAGAAATTGTGTAGTGTTCATGAGCAGGCCTTTCGCTGCCCATCAGTCAACTCAGCTCAAAAATTATGTAGAGATGGTTAGCAAGTCGACCTCCTAGCCTCAATGCAATTTTCCTTGCCAGCAGCCCCTAGCAGCAAACTGCCAATTCCCTCCACGAATTGTGCAGTTTTTGCTGCCAGTGACTCCAACAGCTAACTGGTAGTTCCCTCTGGAATTACATAGTTTTGGTTGCCAATGACCTCAACATCCAACTGGCAGTTCCCTCTAGGAATTAATCAGTTTTGGCTGCTAGTCTCTCGGGTAGTTCCCCCAAAAAACTATGCAATCCCTGCCTGTTGACCCTTCATGCAGCCTAGCCTGTTCCTCTAGAAAATTGCACAAATATAGTTGTCCAACCCTGCTACCCATTCATTCTGAAAAATGTGTAGAGCATGCCTGCCTTGCCTTCAAGCAACCCAGACTATCCCTCCCAAAATTTGCCCAATTTTTCCTCCCAGTCGAGCCGGACCTCACAGACAATCATTGTCGACTCAGATTGACTGTCTCCATCACTCAGTGACTCTTGCATAGTTTTCATCAGTAGTTCCTGGAGCCATCATCCCACTTCACAATCTCGCTACCTTTGTCAGTCACCTGCATTCGAAATGATCATGTGTCATGGTAGACTAGGAGGCTTTGGATTTGATCGTCTTGTCATGAGTGACTATAGGTACAGGTACACCAACAAACATGGCAAGACAACAAATGGGATGAACAAAGGGAGCATATGCAGAAAGACAGGTTCACCAGCGGATAAACGAATGATGCATGCAAAACGGGCGAATGTGATGAACATGCACCTTCGCAAATAGATGAGCTTGTCAAGCCTCCCAACATGCAAGCAAGGAACAATGTGCAAAGTCTTCATCAAGCAAACGAAGGACCATCGAAGACTTTGTGCACTTTGCCATACGGAGGTGAAGCTATGATACACCATGAAGACATCCATCACTTAGTAGCACTATAACTCGACATGCGCTCCAGAAGCAGCACGAATGTACTAGCACTGTCATGTCAAGTCATGTCGAGTCATGTCATGCGTCATGTCATGAGTCATGTCACCCACGTCTCCAATATGGGTTATGTTGTCAATCAATGTGATGTAATGTGGAAGTCCAAGAGACCCACTTGTTGAACAAAGAGTCATGTAAGTCAAAAATTCATGGAAGTGAAACGGTCGTGAGGGTAGTCGAACAGCCACAAGGGTCAGTTTCACCCTTGGCTATAAATACCCCCTCATTTTTACATGCACGGGACTTTTCACCTTAGCTCCTTTAACACAACCAAGAGAGTCTGTAATCTTTTCTTTGAGGTGTAAGTAGTGGCTCCAACACCCTGCACTCGGGGTTAATGATGTATGGTGTAACAATGTGTCTTAGAACTTTCGTTTAATTCAGAATCCTGCGAATAGGCCATCACATTTTCACACGTGTATTGTATCTGTTGTAAGACTGATCTTTAACACTTGTAATGCATGTTGCTTTAACTTGTGTTCTACATATGAATTGCTTCATTTGCTTTAATGCATAATTTATTAATGGAAATGCATTGTATATGCTGTTAATGTTGTCTCGCCTGTGTAGATTGCTCTCCTGGACATCACACAGACCTTTCACATGAAGCTTGTTGTAAAAACCATGCCACTCTTTCAGATTGATTTGTTGAGTGTTGTACATGTTATCTTACCTTGTATGTTGTGACTGCTACATCCATGTGGACTGCTCCACTGGAAGCTATGCATGTCTTGTTGTGTTGTGTGTTCCTAGCAGTGTTGAGACTGCTCCCAATCAACCTAGAACTCACTCTCACCCTCTCCCTCGATAGTGAAAGAACCATTGACACAAGTGACAGTTACACTTACCAGACACATGAACCTCACTTCTCGAAGACAAAGAAAACCACTCTCTTGTGTTGATAAGAAAGAGTTGAGATGGATCTTTAAGATAATGGCACAAAATTTGTCCTGATGATGAGTCTTGTTGCAGACTCGAAACGTCGACCACAAAACATGAACATTGTGGAAAATCCGAACTCCATTCAGAAATCACACCACAGTAATCTGCAATCTAAGATAATGGCAACTGGGCCATCGTACTAGATGGGACTCCTACACCAAATGGTGTGAGCTCTAGTTGGGACTTCATACCGAGGATATCCCCTGAATGTTGGTGGGTCTAGCACTGTCAACATATCATTTCAAAAAATTATTGTTGGAATAATTACACCGATATTATCAAAGTTTATTTCCCGTGAGCAGTTTGGGTTTCTGGAAGGCAGGTAGATTCATGATGTTGTAGCTATCACTCAAGAAATGCTACATTCAATGAAAACCAGAAATCTAAATTCATGCCTCATGAAAGTGGACCTAACCAAGGCCTATGACTACGTACACTGGGAGTTTTTAAAGTTGGTATTGATAAAAGTGGGACTGTCAACATGTATCTCAAACTGGATCATGGCTTGTATAAAGTCCTCAAATTTTTTTGTGATAGTAAATGGTCTGCCAACAAGTTTTTTCCTACACATAGGGGTTTGAGACAGGGTTGCACCCTTTCTCCCCTCCTTTTCCTTTTGGTTATTGATTGCATGAATCTAAAAGTGAGGGATTTAAGGATGGGGGGGGGTATAACTGGTTTCAAAATTACCAAAACTTCCACAGTATCACATCTATGTTTTGTGGATGATTTATTATTTTGAGGGACAAAAGACCCGGGATAGTGGAATACCCTACATAGGATCATCCTTTCCTTTGGCATGGCGACTGGTTTAATGATGAATAGGAACAAGTATTTTTTTATTTATGGGAATAGTGAGGATCTAATATACAGATATACTTGTGGTATATTTAATGTTACAGGTAGAAATATGGATTTAGGCTTTGATTACCTTGTATTCAAACTAAAGCCAATTTTTTATAAAAACAAAGATTGGGACTGGCTAATTAATAGAATAGAAAAAAAAAAATGGTCAGGGTGGCATCACAGGTCGCTGACGAGGGGGGGCAGGATGATACTGTTGAAATTTGTACTATAAAGTATATCAGTATACTGGATGCAGCTTTTCATACTACCGAGGGAGGTTTTGCATAGGTTAGAAACTAGCATGGAAAAGTTCTTGTGGTCAGGCAGCAAGCAAAAGGGAAAAATCCACTTGGTAAGATGGAAAATTTTGGAAAGGAAAATCGAGGAGGGAGGTTGGGGCATCTTAGATACGTGTTCTTTCAACAAATCGCTAGTAATAAAGAATATGTGTAGGGTTGTTGACAGGTACTAGCCTTTGGCTCACCATAATGAGAGAGAAAATACATGAGTGGACTACCTCTTGCAACTTGGGTTCGTAATGGAGCCAAAATCACGAAAGATAAATCGGCAATCTGGGGTGACATGAGGAAAAATTTACCATTGTTTATGATGTTCATGAGATGGGAAGTCGGAAATGGAACCAAGATTGAGGTGGGACTTGATGCCTTGAAGGGGATGATAGGGAACCATTCCTTATCGTTTCACTCACTAGAAATCATCCACCAAAAGGGCATATATACACTTCATCAATGCATTGACAATCAGAACAATACCTCCATACAGCAAGGGTGGAAATCAGCAGAAATTATGGAAATTGTTGGGCCATATGCAGCAAAATGGGACCAATATCTACTAAAAATTAGACAAGTTGGTATAATGATCACCATTGGGGAGGATCGAATAGAATGGGATGGAAATTTTAAGAAGGGGCAACCAATGGTAAGGGAAATTTATCACAGATTCCCCAGACAGGAGAAGATGATGAATCAAAATACATGGTTTCAAGAAACCTAGAAAGGGGATCTGCCAAACAAATTAATGATGTTTAGTTGGCTAGTCCTTAATGATTATATACTAACATGGTATAATTTACATAAGCGTGATTTTGTTGGCCCGAACATTTGCATACTATGCCAAAATTATTCGGAGGATGGGGAACACATGTTCCTTTCCTGTCTACACACCCTAGTCGTCTGGAAAGGTGTCCTCTGAAAATACAAAATCCCATACAAAAGATTTATTACAGTAAGATCATGTTTACTATATTGGTACAAGAACCATAAGAAATATTACTTTCTACAAATCTATATTTTCTGGTCGATTTGGAGGAGTAGGAATGTTGGAATTTTTTAACAGAAATCAATTTTTGTACATATGGACATCATTAAAACTATGGCATATTATAATGAGATTGGGCATGTAAAAGGAAACGTGATTAATAGAATGGTCAAGTCCAAAAATATATGGAAGGTCCACCGTGGGGTTCTTTGATGGTGCCTGCAAGACGAGGAAATGTGGATGTGGGGCTTTCATAAAAATCAATCATATTTTCTACTATCATTTCTAGTGGGAAGGAGGTATAGGAACAAACAATAGAGAAGAGATCATTGCCTTATGGGGTCTGTTATCAGCTGCAAAGTGGTTGGGAATTGAGAAACTGTGAGTATATGGGGATGTAAAGAACATCATTGATTGGATAAAGGATCACAATGCCTTCTGTCCACATATTCTATCAAATTGGATGAATCGTATTAGGGTCCTGGTAAATTTCTTCCAGCATATCCATTTTGAACATATTTACAGGGAACAAAATACAACAGTCGACCTGCTATCCAAAAGAGGTTTGAGGGTGGAACCTAGTAAGATCGCATATGCAATTTTTGAAAATCATGTTAAGATCAAGGAAGAATACATAAACTTCATATGAGATTTCTTGCCTTGGTGCTTCACAAAGGACATGGACATGCTATTTGTTACTCTGTTTTTGTAATATATTTATTTTGAATAGCTTATGAAAAAGAAAAAAAAATGGAGTGTTGGTCGATGTGGGCGAGGATGTTGGTTTTGCAATCTGACACATGAGAAGGAGCTTCAACTCTTGCCGACCTTTTTGAGCAAGTATGCAAAAGACATGGACAAATTTGCTTACTTGAAAGACAAAAGATGATTAGTAGAGAAACGAAAGTCAAAGCAGGAGTTTTAAAAAGAACTTTGAGTGGTTAAGTTATTAACAAGCACTTGAGCATGTTTGTAACTTTGCGTCATGTTTTGTAGAACTTGGTCATTAAAAAGGAAAGAGTGTAACCATTTTTGTTGAAACTCGAGCGGAATAGTGCATTTCCTTGGAAGTGAGTTGACAATCTAGCATATTTTGTAATAGCAAATATTGTTTTTAAAAACCATGAATGTTGAAATCCAATTTTTTATTAGTTTATTTTAGATTAGTCATAACACCAATGTCTCGACTTATGTTATTCTGATTTTTGGAGAAATCGATATTAATCATTAGAGTTTTTGTTAGCGTCTTGTTAAAGGCAACCAAATGGTGAGGTGAATGGGATTCTTCACTTGTTCTCTTTACAAATGAAAATTGTCTTTGCCATTAATTCCTTTCTTTTGATATCTAAGCAATAAAACATGATAGTTTTCAATGCGTAATAAATTCAAATTCAAAATAGATCTTGAATTAAATCGTGTGCAAGCAGAACCCTAATAATAGATATTGTGTCAATAACTAAAGACAGTTTTTGTATGCAGTAGTGGACACATACATTTTATTACACGTACAAGTATCACAGTGTTGCCAACAAATTGAAATAGCTTGATAGCTTCATTAGATGTTTATGAGCCTTTGGAGTGAGAAACCTATGCAAAATTAATGATATTGGTCTATTAATTAATGTTCTTACTAGAAAGAGGTCGTTCTACTTCTCAATGATATTGGTCTATTCATTAATTGATGTTTTTACTAGAAAGAGGTCGTTCTACTTCTCATTTTATTACTAGAATGGTAAATATCACCTACTAACATGATTTTCAATCATTTTCTTATGATATCCATAAAATTAAAAATGAGGGTAGGAAAAGAATGAAGATGACATTCTTGAAGAAGTAAATGAGTACAAGTACCTTGGGATTGATTTCAACGACAAACTCAATTAGAAGGACTGCAGAAAGAAGAGAATTTTAGGAGGGTGGAAAGCATTACATGCTCTTCAAAACAGATGTAGATAGGCATAGTTATGGAATTGGAAAATGATTATAGTTATTTTTGGACTCTTAGTTTGTCTAGTGATGCTATATGGGTGTGAATTGTGGGCTAGCAACACTCCCATCTCAAAATGGAAACAAATTGAGAAAATCCAAAAACGTTTGATCATAAGCAAGTTCAAAATAAAAAGTTCAGTCCCTTATGATATATTTTTGAGTGAAATAGGAGCAACTCGCATTGAAGCAATTGCTATGGTGCGGCTCATAAGATATATAAAAAGAATTGAACAAATGAGAGTAGGTAGATGGCCCAATGTTATCTTCAATGAAAGCATGAGTGAAAGAAAGAAAACATGGATGAAACAAAACTACACATGGATGCAAAAGTGGAATATATACCTCAATGGTTGTCCCACAAATAGCAAGGAGCTAAAGGATTTTGTTATGGAGAAGTTTCATAAAAAGGTATGGGGAAAAGAGTTGGGTAGAAAGAAGAAATGTTACATTGAGGAATTCAACCCTATGTGTGATCTGTAACAAAAAGATTTCATTGGAGCTAGCATTTCGTGGAGGGAAAAGGTTCTTATTGCTCAATTAAGGATCGACTCACATCAACTTCGGTGTGAAATAGGAGGGTGGAAAAGGTCTAAAGAAGCTTGGGAAGAATGGGTGTGTACATTTTGCACGTCTGGGGCTGTGGAATCGAAAAAGCATTTCATTTTGGAATGTGATGCATTCAAAGACATCAGAGAAAGTTATGAGAACATGTTAGCATCAGTTTCTTAGCCTTGTTTTTTTAGCAAGGGGATTGTTGGAAGGTTGGGCCAGCTCATCATCAATTTTAATCAAAAAAGGATTGAATTGAAAAAAGAGAAAAGCAACTAATGGTATCATAGACTATTTTTAGTCTCGTGGACCTTAAAATATCATTTCATTAAGATGACCTTCATAGAGGAATCCAAAACCTTACGAAAACTAAGGGCAATGCTTACGGGCCATTCTTCCAAAAGTTGCGCAACCTTCCATTTGGCCCATATGAGTGCTCCTTCTAGGCATTGATCATAGTCTTCCAAATAGCAATAAACATCCATGAAGAGTTGGAGATAGGTTATAGTGTTTCTTTACCACATCGAATTGGATTACAAATTATTATTATTATTATTATTATTATTATTATTCAATTTTAAGGTCACAGTCAAGCCAAACACCAAATTGGTGTATAAGGCCCCTTTGTTTGTGGGACAAGGGACCCATCTTCACTAAGACATACATACTCTACCTCTTATGGGTTTGAACAATATAGGAGATAAATCATCAATATAAATGCTTGATACAATAGTCTAAGACACCTTTTATTTCAAGAAATCTAGGAAAGACAAATTGTATCAAAATTATCACAAGTGTAGTGGATAAAGTACTATAATTGATTCACTTAAAAATCGTAACTCTTAATAACTTTGTACTATAATTTCCTAAAATCATATACATTCAACTTAGAGCAATTGCATAACTCTGACTATACAACCCTAAAATCAATCTCAATGCTCCAATTCTCTTGACAAGAGAGACTATAGTTGGCCCTTCATCACACTCTATCACAACTATTTCCACTCTAGGTTGCCAAAAGAATTAATCCAAGATGGTCATGAAAATGTTATAGTGGTTCCAAGGCAAAGAAAATTTGAGTAAGCAAATGCAGCTTTGTGGTGAAGAAAGATATTACCATAACATTGTAAGATATGTGGTTTTAAAAGAAACAATATTTGTATAATAAGGACCTATCTCATCATTCTAGTCAATATCAATTGTCTGAATAAAATCTAACTCCACTTACTATCTTAAATTTTTAATTTTATTTTAGCTTGTAATATTTGCAAACTCCAATGACTTTTGTTGCATGAAGCTCTCGTTCTTTTGAGTACTATTGTATTAAATTATTACATGTATATTAAGAAATTATTAGTATAAATGTTATACCTATAATTTAATATATTTAATTATACACATATTATTAGTCCTTTATTGTGTCGAGAGGCTCTCTCCATTACAGTATGGGGGAGATGTAATGTTTAACATTTTGGCTCAATCAAAATAAAACATAATTAAATTAAATTTATATATATATATAATTCTCTAGCCATGGTTTTTCCCCATGGTATTCTTGTCTAAGATGGCCTATTGAAATGCTAATAATTAAACCAACCTAGATCTATCTTAACTTCGGATCTGCGAAGTGCCAAGAGGGATCAAATCTCTTTTTTCATTGTAAAAGAAGTTTGCACCTCAAGAAAGAGAATGGATCTTAACTTTTTCACTATAAAAGAAGTTTGCACCTCAAGAGAGAGAGAGAATAAATCTTAACACACACACACACACATATGTTTCTTTCCTACATTTAATTTTCATTTTTCAACTTTTAGACTTTAGGGTATTTTGAGGATTTATGTCTTATTTATTCTTTTTAGTTGGATCACATTTCTCATCACTCTATCGTCCTCGTGATGAACCAGATTGGCTAGTTCGAAATTTTGGCTCAAATAAATTTATATGATGGATCTAGAGATATATCAAGGGAAAATATGTTTTTTTCTAATATTTAGTCATAAATTCACTTAACATACTAAAATAAATGCATTAGAAACTATTAAGCATGATTCTATATATAAGCATAAAAAAAAGGTAAACAAGGTTAAAGAAAAGTGGAAAGGGATTAGAAGTCAAAGGAAACAGATGTGAAAAGATGGTATTTTTGTGACTCAACAACAAGGAAAAATTTTCATTACCATGTTAGATCTTTGTTTTGGCTATCATTGCATTAGAATGAGGCAAGAATACAATGCCAAAATAGCCTTTGGAACACGCAAAGGTCATTGTAAATTTCTGGTGATGCCATTTAGCGTCACTAATGCGCCTTCCAGATTCCAAAGCTTGATGAATTATATTTTCAAACCTTCCTCATAAAATTTTTGTTAGTATTTTTTTATGATATACTAATCTACAACAAATGTTTTGAAAAGCATGTGCAACATGTTGGCATGGCCTTAAAAGTATTGGAAGAACAACAATTATAAGCAAAGAATTCCAAGTGTACCTTTGGGAAAGTGGAATATTTAGGTCATATCATATCTCGTGGAGGTCTCAAAGTGGACCCTAACAAAATTAAAGCTATAACCGAATATCCAATTCCAAAAACCTTAAAGAATATTAGAGGACTCTTAGGATTTTCAATATATCACTGCAAACTTGTCAAGAATTATGGTCAAATAACAACACCTCTAACAATGCTATTAAAAAAGAGTCATTTTTGTGGGGTTAAGAAGTAACCAAATCTTTTTAAAAACTTAAGGCCGCTAAGTGTAAAACTCCAATCTCAAACAAAATTGACTTTTAAAAAACCTTCATTATGGAGTGTGATGGCTCAAGGCATGGCATTGGTACATTTTTTATGCGAGAAGGAAGGCCCACTCCCTTTGAGAGCCACCAATTTCAAGGAAAGAACTTACTCAAACCCATTTAAGAAAAGGGAATGTTGCCCATATTGCATTTAGTTAATAGATCACGCCCCTACCTAATAGTAAGACACTTTAAGGTAAAAATAAATCATGATAATTTGAAGTACTTCTTGGAATAATGATTATCTTCAATAAAACAACAAAAATGGATTAAAGGGATGCCAGGTTTAGACTTTGAAATTAACTACAAAAAGGGAAAATAAAATGTGGTGGTAGATGCACTTTCAAGGAAATAATAAGACATGGTAGGATTACTTTGTGTTATTTCCAATCCACATTCTAATTGGGTGGAATAAGTGGAGATATAATGGAAGCAAGATCAAAAGTTATGCATGATAACTTAACAACTATAAGAGGACCTAGTTGCATTATATATATATTTATGTGGAAGAATGATGCACTAATATATCATAATCATCTATATTTATGTAAGAATTCCCAACCTAAACAGAAATTCCTTTTATTATTATAGAGTTCTCCTATTGGATGATATTCAGGGTTCCTAAAAACTTACCGTGTGATAGAGAAGGATGCTTTTTTAGAAGGTATTAAAATTGATGTTCAAAAGTTTGTGGTTGAATGTTTGGTTTACCAACAAAATAAGGGAGAGACAATTAAGACCCCATGTCTCATACAAACATTAGGCATACCAAGTTAATATCTTAAAGAGGTAACGATGAATTTTATTATAGGTCTACCCAAGTCTAAATGAAATAATATCATCATGGTAGTGGTCAATAAACTCATAAAATATGTCATTTTCACTATTTTTCTCATCCTATTAAGGAAAGTACAATACCTTATCCTGCAATTGTTTACCTCTATAAATGAGATGTTGCAAGACTAAAGGGATTTCCAGGTGGTTCTTCAAGTTTTTCCTTATATATGTCGTTATATCAGAAACCCCCACCCAGATCAGGATTGAATTTCCTTGTAGTGATTTAAAAAAACTTGACACCTTTCCTCAAGGCAATATCTTCCAACATATTTTCTATTCTTGGAGTGAAATCGAACCATCCATGCATATTTCTTTTGTCATAAACCTGTAAATCTCCAACAACCCCATTGAAAAATGTTGAAGCAATGATAATAGAGGAAGATTGAGACTTCGTCATTGTGGAGGTGACACCCACAATGCCATAGACTAATGTGATCATGGCAATGATGGCTAAGTTTAGCCCCACAGCAACGACCACAACTGTGGCGAAGACCGACTCGCAGATATGGATTAGTTGTTTAACCCTTGTGTGTTCATTTTATAGATGGGAATCTATCTAGATGCCACAATACACTGAGAAACCCCATATCTGCTCATGTTGAGAGAAATTTGCATGAAGATTATGTACTATACCAACAACGTCAAGCACTCTCCAACCATTGGCCCACACAATTAACGTAGCTCCCGTAGTTTGAAGAGAATCAATGAGCTCTAGCACTAGGCTCTTGAGGCTGATCCTATGGAGGGCAATGGCAGTTGCTAAACCTATAACGTCATCTTGAATAGGGTATTTATAAGGCTACAACCATACAAATATATGTTCCTTGAGAAACAAAAGAAGGAAAATAAATTATTACCTAGGTACCATGGTCCCTATAAGTTATTGAAGCGAATTGAAATATAGCTTACAAATCAGAGTTTCCTCCATATTCAAGGGTACATCTAGTATGTGATGTTTCTTGATTCAATAAGGTCATAAGTGAGAAAATATTGGTTCAAACCATTTTACCAAAGATTAATGAATAAGGGAAAAGCACACTAGAATCAGAAAGAATCTTTGAAACAATTATTAAGAAGCTACAACATCAAGAAATTACAAAGTACTTCATCAAGTAGAAGAACCTACAATAGAAGTGGTGGCATGGAAAGATTAGTTCTTCATGCAAAAGCATTCTCAATTGATAGATTGTTGTGGGAAACATTTATTTGAAGGGGAGGGGCATGTTATACCCCAGACAGAGCCCAGTGTTAAACACTATGTATCAAGTTATTGCATTTCCATTGTTACATTAGCATTTTTAGCTACACCTTTTAGTTGTGATTGTACTCTTTGTCTCATCTATATACCAATGAGACTTAGCTTAAGAATTATATCATTTTATGCATTTTTTGTATTGTAATAGGAGGTTTCTCCCTCAAAGAGGTTGTCAGATAATTTAATTGCTTTTAAATTCTTACATTAAATCACCAATCTAGGAATTCATAAACTTTGGGATACAAGCGCAGGAAATGCAATATCAAATCCTACCTAAGCAGTACAATCAAATTTACTACAAATGATAACCTGATTCAGAGGTTTATTGATTACTTTAATGTCTCCAGATACATTTTAACCTAAGCATGAAGATGCTAGTGTCTGTAATTCGTGTAAAGAAATTACTTAAAACCATGAGGACATATATTAACTTTTGGAGTTCAACTACAACATTCAGAACAAGGAAATCAACACCCTTCCATAAATGAAATACATAACTCAATTACCTGCCTAAGAATCACAATCAAAGCTACTATAGAATTTAACCCAATTCAGTGGTTTCTTGATTGCTTTAGGGTCTACAATTATAGTTTAACCTAAGGATGGAGAATATAGTGTATGTCATTCATGTGAAGCAATTAATTAAAACCATGAGGACATATCTTAACTTATGGATTTCATCTAAAACATTTGAAACAAAAGGAAATCAACACCCTTCACAAATCAAATACATAACTCAATAAGAAAATTGTATGCAATGAAATTTTGAATTCTAAATAATAAAAAGGAAACTTAAATCCTAAAATTTGTAGAAATTCTCAGTGTAGATTAAACTGATTATGAAATCTACTAAAGTAAAATACTTAATCTACTTCTACAATCAAACTTGCGGAAGCTTAATCGATTTTAAGCAAGATCAAACAGAACGCATATAACAGAGAAGAAGATTCAATCACACATGAAACATAGAAGAATACTTTGGGTAAAGCCTCAGCTAAAAACCCCGCTATCTGTATTATATCATACAAGTGGAAATATCTCAGGATTACACAAAGATTTAGCTCTTAACATATCCATCTCTGAGTACAATCCCTCACTGTTGCTCATAGACAGAATAGACAACACATATGCCTTCCTTCAGTCCTCCAAGCCTCCTATTTCCTTGTGCAATTTCCCCTAGGTCCTCTAGCTACCACCTGTGTGATTCTCACCTCATGCACTGCTCTGACCTCTGTAGTAACTGCACAATCCTCAAGGAATGAATTATTTCTGCATGCAAGAGATTTCCTCATGGGAATATTCTTGCAACTGATAGTACACTATCCCTGCCTTTAATCTCAACTAGGTCTTTGTCTGAACTGACATGCATTGGTTATTTATGAGAGAATATTCAGTTATCTGGAGAACATTAGTTGCATGCATGCATGCATTAACTGACTGAAGTCACAATCAATTCCACAAATTGTTTGGAACTAATCTAACTAGACTTAACTCAATTAACTGAGCTAACTAAGTACAACTCAAATACAACTCATCCTTATCTCCTTAATTAAGGGATAACTTCTTCAATCAAAGGGATAACTATTGCATGTCTTCACAAATACTTCATGTTTGAATTTCACCATCTAATTAAATCAAGATGAATTGATTAATTATTTTTCAAACAGATGGTGAGACTAAATTCGATTTTTAATTCAAGGCCAAATTAAAATTGGAATATATCCTGAAATGGTATCTATAGCAATGTTATTTTTTAGCATTTCTTCTTGCTATTTTCAACGCTCCCTCTCAACAAGAAAGGCATTCAACTCGAACCTAATCCTGAACCTTTGGAATGTTCTGCATGCAACACGTCTCTCAAGTGTTGTTTCTCCAGCAACTTCAGAAACAAAAATCTCCAACCTGAATCAAAATGATGCCTCTCTCATTAAAGTATCTTAATGTTATTCCCTCTGTCGACTAAAAAATTTGCACCTTTGTGCTCTTCAATATTTGACTGCTCTAGCCTCTGTCACTTTGATCTCTGACCACATCAATCACACCGATTCCTCCTGCTACATTCGTGCTGCTGCTGGTCCTATCTCCCAGCATTGCATCTGCACTACACCTCCTCTCATCATGTTGCATCGTGCTGCCCAATGTTGAACTGCAACTTAGTTACTGAGAAGTAAGTAACTGATCTCCCAACTGACCTCCCTGTTGAGCTAGAAACACCCTTTGATGCTGAAGCTCCCTATGTTGCTCCATCCGTATATGTCTCTACCCACTCAACCAATCCTGCTACTCCTCATTGGGGCTCCCATAGCAAGGTCTAATTAAAGAGGCTGGGTACCTCAAGGATCCTACCCCTATTTCAGCCTTCTTAAGACTATCATTTCACATTACCCCGCCTCACACTTAGAGGTATGGTTGCATGTGATCCCTCTGCACACTTGCCTTAAAATTTCCCCCTACTAGAGGTATCTGCATGAGTGGATGCCTCCACTCAGTCTCCTCTCAACATCTCCAATTGTGGCTCCTCCACAATTATCTTCAATATTTGCCTTGCTCCTCAAGGCTTTGCATGCATCTTGAACCTCAAGAGCATACAGGTTCTTGACTCGTGAATGATCTACTTCACTTGTCTCGTGGTGATGTGTCTAAGGAAAACCTTTCCCTTACTGAAGACAACATCGTAGCCTTTCTCCTCCAACATCGCGATCAACACCAAGTTCTTATTTATTCTAGGCACATACTTCACATCTCTCAAGGTAATGAGAGCTCCATGCTCCCTCTGAAAAGCAATCGTACCCACTCCTGAAACACTATACCTTTCATCATTACCCATCTCTATGTGCATCTGGAGGTCTTTCTCCTCCAAGGTACTGAACAACCTCTTATCGTCGGTCATGTGGAATGAGGCTCCACTGTCAAGAAACCAACCACAACCCATCATCAATGAAACCATGCATGCGATGAGGGTAAAATCCAATTTGAACTAAGAGGCCAATGCCTCACCTTCAGATCCTTTTGAGGATCCCTTCTTGGATTTATTCAATGGACAAGTAGTTGCATAATGGCCCACCTCGTGAAAATTAAAACATCTCACTTTAGATTTGTCAATATTCTTCCCACCATGGGAAGAACTCGATTTGGAATGAGAATCCTTCTCCTTCCCTTTCCTTGCCTTATTGGCTAAGGCTATAGTTTCTTCATCATCATGCTTAGATGAAGAACCATCTCTGGTGCTTCTCCTGATCTCCTCTGCATCAGATCTGACCATAGTCGTTCCCAATCTAGCAATTTCTCTCTTTCATTCACTAAGTCTTGGTAGCTATGCCATCTCTTAAGAAGACCGAGGAGAGCAAGACTCACCATATCATCATCAGTTGTCGTGATTCCTACACTTCCAAGCTCATCTCTACAGGTGGTGAGCTTGTTCAGATATGTAGAGATCGTGTCGCCCTTTTCACACTTGATTTTTCGAATCTTGTCCTTCAGTGCTAGTTTCCTCTGGTCGTTGTTGTTCTGATATAGATCCTTCAATGTCTAACACATTGAAAACAGAGTTTCCTTCCCATGGAGACTCGAGACAATATGGTCTCGAACTCCCTCCAGAAGAATCCTCCTCGCTCTCGCCACACATTTCTTCCATCCCACCAATTCTTGGGCATTAGCTGCTACTAGCTTGGGGACTTCTTAATCAATGAATCCCTTCAAACCATTTTCCTCTAATACCACTTCCATGCGATGCTTCCATGCTATGTAATTCAAGCTACCATCCAGGGCATACTTGAGTCTCAAGCCACTGAAAGCCATTGGTGAACTTTGAGATGTGATAAGAAATTGATTTTGTACCTACAATCAAGAACTTCAAACTTCAAACTTCTCCCTTCTTTGTATATTGTTCTCCATTTTGATCACCTTTGCTCCGATACCATGTAGAAATTCTCAGCGTAGATTAAACTGATTATGCAATGTACTAAAGTAAAATACTTAATCTACTTCTATAATCAAACTTGCGGAAGCTTAATCAATTTTGAGCAAGATCAAACTGAACACATATAACAGAGAAGAAGATTCAATCACACATGAAACACGAAAGAATACTCTAGGAAAGCCTCAGCTAAAAACCCCGCTATCTGTATTATCGTACAAGTGGAAATATCTCAGGATTACACAAAGCTTTAACTCTCAAGATATCCAGCTCTCAGTACAATCCATCACTGCTGCTCATAGACATAATAGAAAACACAAATTCCTTCCTTCAGTCCTCCAAGCCTCGTATTTCCTTGCGCAATTTCTCGTGGGTCCTCCAGCTGCCACCTGTGTCATTCTCACCTCACACATTGCTCTGACCTCTATAGTTACTATGCAATCCTCAAGGAATGAATTCCTTCTGCATGCAAGAGATTTCCTCATGGGAATATTCTCGCAACTGATAGTACACTATCCCTGCCTTTAATCTCAACTGGGTCTTTGTCTGAACTAACATGAATTGGTTATTTATGAGAGAAAATTCAGTTATCTGGAGAACACTAGTTGCATGCATGCATGCATTAACTAACTGAACTCACAATCAGTTCCACAAACTGTTTGGAACTAATCTAACTGGACTTAACTCAGTTAACTGAGCTAACTAATTATAGCTCAAATACAACTCATCCTTATCTCCTTAATTAAGGGATAACTTCCTCAATCAAAGGGATAATTGTTTCATGTCTTCACAAAGACTTCATGTTTGATTTTCACTAACTAATTAACTCAAGATGAATTAATTAATTATTTTTTCAAACAACTGGTGAGACTAAATTCGAATTTTAATTCAAAGACAAAGTAAAATTGGAATATACCCTGAAATGCTATCTATATCAATGCTATATTTAGCATTTCTATTTCTAGCATTTCTTGTCGCTGTTTTCAACACTCCCTCTCAACAAGAAATGGATTATCTACCACCCCGATCCTGTCTCTGTGAAACTCGAATTTACACTTTGACAATGCCTTAGTCAAAATGTCAGCATCTTGCTCCTCGGTCGAAATATACTGCAACAACATGATCCTCCTCGCCACACAGTCTCTGAGATGATGATATCGAATGTCGATATGCTTGGAATTATCATGAAATACTGGATTCTCAGAGCGTTTGATACAACTTTGATTATCACAATAGATCACAGTTGGATCCATCCTCTGATCAAACAAACCAACTAGAATTTTCCGCATCCAAATGGCTTCACATGCTGCTTGGCTTGCAGCCATGTGTTCAACCTCTGCTGAGCTAAGTACAACTGACCTCTGTTTCCTGTTGTACCAAGAAACTACAGTTGAACCAAGGTTGAAAATTCCTCTTGATGTGCTCTTCTGATTTGATGGACTCCTTGCCTAATTTGCATCTGTGAAGCCCTGTAGCTTCACTCCCTCCGACCGTTTACCATAATCCAGACTGAGATGCGCCTCAGAGGTATCTCAAAACATGCTTAGCTGCCTTCCAACACAGCTTGGTAGGTTGAACCATAGCTTGATTCAGCTGGTTAACCGCATAGCACATATCTGGTCGTGTGTTCACTAAGTACATCAGTGAACTTACAAGTTGCCGATACACAGTAGCTTCTACTATTTCTCCTGAAGTAGCATCCTCCTTCCTCCAGTTACTTGCTAGAGGAGTCTGCATGGGCTTGCACTTCTCCATGTGGAATCTCCTGAGTATCTCATTGGCATACTTGCCTTGAGACACAAACACTTCCCCATCCTTCTGCCACACTTCCATGCCTAGAAAGTAGTGCATGAGACCCATGTCTTTCATATCGAACTTTCTTGCAAGGTCCTCCTTGCAAGACATGATCAACTGATCATCACCTGTCAATATCAGATAACCAACATAAAGAACAATGATCAACTACTTACCTTCCACCACGATGTGGTACAAGTTTGCATCCGCTTCACTCTTTGTGAAGCCCAACCCAGTGAAGTAGTTGTCGATCCTGGTGTACCAAGCATGAGGTGCTTGCTTCAGCCCGTACAAAGCTCTCTTGAGTTGGCACACATGCGACTCACGATCGAAGGTCTCAAAACATTCCGGTTGCTCTATGTACACCTCTTCCTGCAACCATGCTGCTGCTTGTCCTTTCTCCCAACACTCCATCTGCACTGCACCAACTCTCATCAAGTTGCATCGTGCTGCCCATTGCTGCACTGCAACTCAGTTACTGAGAAGTAAGTAACTGATCTCCCAACTGACCTCCCTGTTGGGCTAGAAACACTCTCTAATGCTGAAGCTCCCTCTTCCGCTCCATCCGCATCTGTCTCTACCGACTCAGCCAGTCCTGCTACTCCTCGTCGGGGCTCCCGTAGCAAGCTCTAATCAAAGAGGCTGGGTACCTCAAGGATCCTGCCCCTATTTCAGCCTTCTTCATCGCCCCACCTCCCACCTGGAGGTATGGCTGCATGTGATCCCTTTGCTGACTTCTCCCATTGTGGCTCCTCCACAATTGTCCGAGACTTCTTCTAGGGCTGCATGTTGAGAGGTAATGTACTCTCCCTCTCAACCACCTCGTCTCTAACCTTTGCCTTGATCCTCAAGGCTTTGCATGCATCTTGAACCTCAAGAGCATACAGGTTCTTGACTCATGAACCAATCTGCGTCACCTGTCTTGTGGTGATGTGTCTAAGGAAAACTTTTCCCTTACTGAAGACAACATCGTAGCCTTTGTCCTCCAACATCGTGATTGATACCAAATTCTTATTCAGTCCAGGCACATACTTGACATCTGTCAAAGTAATAAGAGCTCCATGCTCCCTCTGAAAAGCAACTGTGCCTACTCCTGAAACACTATACTTTTCATCATTACCCATCTCTATGCGCATCTGGAGGTCTTTCTTCTCCAAGGTACTGAACAAACTCTTATCGCCGGTCATGTGGAATGAGGTCTCCACTGTCAGGAAACCAACCTCAACCCATCATCGATGAAACCATGCATGTGATGAGGTTAAAATCCAATTCGCACTGAGAGGCCAACGCCTCACCTTCAGATCCTTTCGAGGATCCCTTCTTGGACTTTTTCAATGGACAATTAGTTGCATGATGGCCCACCTCATGACAATTAAAGCATCTCACTTTAGATTTGTCAATCTTCTTCCCACCATGGGAAGAATTCGATTTGGAATGAGAGTCCTTCTCCTTCCCTTTCCTTGCCTTACTCGCTAAGGCCAGATTTTCGTCATCCTCTTTGGATGAAGAACCATCTCGAGTTCTCCTCTTGATCTCCTCCTACATGAGATCTGACCACAGTCCTTCCCAATCCGGCAATTTCTCTCTTCCATTCACTGAGTTTTGGTAGCTATGCCAGTTCTTAAGAAGATCGAGGAGAGAAAGACTCAACATATCATGATCGACTGTCGTGATTCCTACACTTCCAAGCTCATTTTTGCAGGTGGTGAGCTTGTTCAGATATGTAGAAATTGTGTCGCCCTTTTCACACTTGATTTTCTAAAGCTTTTCCTTCAGCGCCATCTTCCTCTGGTCGTTGGTGTTCTGATATTGGTCCTTTAATGTCTTCCACATTGAAAATGGAGTCTCCTTCCCATGGAGACTCGAGACAATATGGTTTCAAACTCCCTCCAGAAGAATCCTTCTCACTCTCGCCACACATTTCTTCCATTCTGCCAATTCTTGGGCATTAGTTGCTGCTGGCTTTGGGACTTCTTGATCAATGAAGTCCTTCAAACCATTGTCCTCTAATTCCGCTTCCATGCGATCCTTCCATGCTATGTAATTCGAGCTGCCATCCAAGGCATACTCGAGTCTCAAGCTATTGAACGCCATTGGTGAATTTTGAGACGTGATAAGAAATCGATTTTGTACCTATAATCAAGAACTTCAAACTTCGAACTTCTCCCTTCTTTGTATATTGTTCTCCGCTTTGATCACCTTTGCTCTGTTACCATGTAGAAATTCTCACTGTAGATTAAACTGATTATGCAATGTACTAAAGCAAAATACTTAATCTACTTCTACAATCAAACTTGCGGAAGCTTAATCAAACAGAACACATATAACCGAGAAGAAGATTCAATCACACATGAAACACAGAAGAATACTCTATGGAAAGCCTCAGCTAAAAACCCCACTATCTGTATTATCATACAAGTGGAAATATTTCAGGATTACACAAAGCTTTAGCTCTCAAGCTATCTAGCTCTCACTACAATCCCTCACTACTGCTCATAGACAGAATAGACAACACATATGCCTTCTCCTCTGTTCTCCATGCCTCCTATTTCCTTGCACAGTTTCTCCTGGGTCCTCCAGCTGTAAGCTGTGTGTTTCTCTCCTCACATGCTGCTCTGACCTCTGTAGTAATTGTGCAATCCTCAAGGAATGAATTCCTTCTACATGCAAGAGATATTCTCATAGAAATATTCTAGCAACTGATAGTACACTGCCTCTGCCTTTAATCTCAACTGGGTCTTTGGAGAACATTAGTTGCATGCATGCATTAACTAACTGAACTCACAATTAGTTCCTCCAATTGTTTGGAACTAATTAACTGGACTTAACTCAGTTAACTGAGCTAACTAATTACAACTCAAATACAACTCATCCTTATCTCCTTAATTAAGGGATAACTTCCTCAATCATAGGGATAACTGTTGCATGTCTTCACAAAGACTTCATGTTTGATTTTCACTAACTATTTAACTCATGATGAATTAATTAATTATTTTTTCAAACAACTGGTGAGACTAAATTCGAATTTTAATTCTCAATTTTAATTTACGGACAAATTAAAATTGGAATATATTTTGAAATGCTATTTATAGCAATGCTATTTTTAGCATTTCTTGTTGCTATTTTCAACAAAAACTAGGGTTTGACAATGTATATGATGTAAGCAAAGCTATTGTGGTAGTAGACTTGACAAAATTATATATGTTGCTAGGGTTTGATCTTTTTGAGCAAAGGCGTTATCATTATTGTTGACGACCTAGTTTCAATGTTGTAGATCAACAAAGTCAACAATTTGTTTTGATACTTATTATTTTTGAGCATAGGTGGATCTAGTTTGAAAATTGTGAAATATGGTCCGCCATAGTGAGCTGAAGGTTAGAGCCTTTAGAGCAAGTGACAACTTGTTAAGCAGGGTAGCACGGTGGTGCAAGGCAGAAGAGTGGAGTCTTCTTTAGGTTAGAGCCTGAGAATACTTCAGGGTGGCAGGTTGGTGCTAGAGCAGGTTGGAGCCTACACATGGTGTCAGAGCGTCCTTCCAGTTGGAGCTGGTAAACCAAGGTGTTGGAATGCCCTTTAGGTTGGAGCTTGTAAACCAGGGCATTGGAGCGTCCTTCTAGTTGGAGCTAGTAAACAGGGTGTTGGAGCATCCTTCTAGTTGGAGCTGGTAAACCGGGTGTTGGAGCATCTTTTCAGTTGGAGTTGATAAAATTGGAAGTTAGAGCTTCCCTTTGATGTAATTTTTTGAAGACCAATATTAAGAAGCGTTTGGTGGTTTTCCTCCCAGAGGGTTTCCACCTAAAAATTTCTAGTGTATTGTCTTGATGTTGTGCATTGTTGAATGGTGTTGTTTACTGTTCATGTGATGTGATGTTGGTTTATATTTGAACTAATGCTAATGTTAATTTAATGCTTTGAAGATTAAAAATTAACTATTTGAAGAGAAATACTGTTTCACCCCGCTTTCAGTGTTTCCAACAAGATGTTAAAAATTGCTTTTGATAAGTAAAAATATTGTTTTACATGCATTTTGCAGCCATCTTTTAGGGCTGATGTCATGGGTTTTATTGTTGTTATATGTGTTATTAACTGTCAAATATTGATGCAATTTATTTCCTAAACTGTTTTTATATTTGGCCTTCATTTTACATTTGTTTATCATAGTTTCAAGGGCTTAATTTGTTGCTGTTATAACTTATAAACTGTTGTATTGCTGTTAATCACCGATCTTAAACCTTTGTTTATATCAGCTTTGAGTACTTTGTTGTTTTGTGTTTGGGAACCCTGTTTGAGCCTCCTAGATCAACCAGAGCTTATAGATTGAGACATAGCTACCTTGAATCCAAATTTGGAATTTACTTCTTCTTCCATCTCAAACCCTAGCTTGTTATACCCATTTCTGGTAGATATTCATTGTAGGATCCTTAGGGGGGCACTTAACTTAATTTCCTTGGGTTACTTGATCCCTAAGCCCTACCAAGGAAACTTCCCTTCTGTTGGGTTGTGTCCATCACTAAAACTGGGGGAGTAGTTAGTGAGGTGACAATGTTGACACTCTTGTGTGTTGCGTATTGTCTAGGTGTTTTAGTGAGGCTTTGCAGTCTGTGCTAGAGTTTGCTGTAACAGTACCCAAGGTAAACTTTATAATTTTCAGGGTGCAAGGGCAATCAACAATAAGGCTTGAAGCCATTACAACAATATACTTGTTATGAGCTCAACATGTCACTTGTGGGAATTGAACTTGAGTGAGGAGGACAACATTTCTCCCAACCACCCGAGATAAACCCAAGTCACACCATTGAAGTGCTTTATCTCAGTTGGGAACATATTTTCTACTATGGCAGCAAAGGTAGAGAGGATTAAATGGATTAACAACTTCAAATTTTCAGATTTCTGATTATCAGTCTTATTAAGATTTTCTGACTTGTGCTTTTCAAATTTCAGATTTTCATTTTTCTTTATTCCAATTTTCACATGATGTCTTCAAGGAATGCTCTCAATCCCTTGTGGAAATACAAGAGGGTAACAGGGCCGAAGAGTAGAGGGGGGCAACAAAAATTCAGTGGTTACTTTCAATTGATGAATTTGAATCCTGATTTAAGTTTAATGTTCATTGTTGAGTCTTGAATCGTTTTATATAATAGAGAATTAATTTTCAATCATATTATTTCATGTTTTAATTTTTCTATTTATTGTAAGGTTTAGTTCCAATTCTTTGAATTTTAAATTATTTTCACATATATAAAATTTCATATGTGAAGCACCTCGATGGCCCCCAGCACTGTTATTTCAAAATATGGCATCCCTATCTCTGTTGGCATGGCTGCAGCTGCTTTCTTTATTGCTCACTGGCCGAAGGGTTGCAATGTTGTTTACAATGATGTTGGTTGACTGCCACAATGGACAGTTCATATAGGACAAGTTTTAATAATAAAATATGCAAAACCTATGAAAAGTTTACTCCTAGATATTTCTGGAATTCAATATTAGACTGGGATTTAAGAATGGAAGGATGCAGGGATAACATTTCTGTATGGCTAGGAACTAGGTCAATTTTTAGGGGATGAAAAAATAGTGATTTTAGGAGACAATACAAGAGACAAAATTCATAAGTCACAAACATAAGTTTTTTTTATTGTTTTGTGTTCAGGGGGACGTTTTTATGTTGGTTTAAGGTTAGACTTAGTTATGGGTAGGTTAGTAGAAATAGTTGATTGTTAGACTTAGTTTTTGGGAAACTTTCACCCCTAAATCTTTGCAACTTTGTGAGGCTGTCAAGGACATATTCAGGTCATAGACATCCCTTGTATTGTCTGGGGATTGCCCTTTTTCAATACGTGATGTCTGGGGATGTTCTTCTTGCCTCTCCATCACTGGCTATGGAAAACAGTGGGAACAGTTCTACACCTCTAGAGAGGCATCCCTATATTTCACTGATAAAGGGAGCACTATGCATTTACTCGCTTCAAATCTGCAAGAATGTCCTCACAAAATCCAAAGACAACATTGGTAAGATGAAATCATGCAAATATCTTTGATGCAAAGTAACCTCCTATACATTTTCAACAAATATAACAAGTCACAATAGCGATAATAGCTGGGTGTAAGGCATGAAAGCAGATTCATATTGTACTATAAGTACAAAATTCCAATGGAATGATAAAATATTAAAATGTTCTTGCTTTATTAGGAATTTAGGATTGAATGTGGCTGGGTCCACTTGCACTAGCCTTTACTATTATTATTACTTTACGCCTTGATGATCATGGTCAGACTGCCACTCTTGGCTACAAAATATACTTATTTTATGAGAAAACATAAATGACTTAGAAAAGTATAACATTTTGATGACAGAGGACACCTTGGTTCCTTGATACATTTTGAATGCAGTTAAAAATAAGCTTAATGCATAGATATAGATTTGAGAGCATCAACTCATAATTTTTCATTGGATCTACTTGGCCAAGAACTAGAAGTCAGTGATTATTATTGGTCCACTCTTACTACGCAATGAAAACATGAATACTTTAACCTGGAAAGGTAGTTTGCTAGATGAGGTGGTTGCAAAGAAAGCACACTTTGGTTCTTTCTTAATAAAGACTTGATATGGTTCTTATGATAGATATCCTATAAGATAAGATTTGGTATTGCAGGAGATGTTGATATCCATTATTGATGTGAGATTTACGATAACTATTTAATTTGGTTCTTTCTTCTAAACTTAGAATTCATTGTTTGGGAGTGCTTGTTTAGGAGAGAGTGATAGTTACAAATAATCATGGGGAGAAATTGGTTGGAGTGTTGGACAATGTTGGTTCGACTCAACTTGTAGTCCTTTGCCATGGATTTAGATCCTCCAAGGTAATAAACTATGATTTTTCTTGGTATCTAATGTACAATGTTTCCTATCAAATGTCATAGTTAATGGTTATACAGTCTACTCTTACATCCCAATCATGATGTATTGTCTTTTAGTTTCTGAAAGGTCTAAATGAAATCTATGTTGAAGGACATTGACTAAAACTAACAGACTTATTTTGAGAACAAATTGGAGCCCTTGGTTCAACTTATGTATTTTTAGTTAATGTGAAAAGACAGACAATCTTTACTATGGTTTCAATATGTAGTTGCACATGAAAATTAAAGTTTCATGATTCATTAATTCAATAAACGATGGTGAAGGTTGTTGAGGCTATAGATACATCATCCAAGACACTCATTGACATTCGGTAATCTCACTTTATTTTGACTATATTTTTATACTATGCCAACTCCTGAATAATCTTCGTGATTAGCTATTGTTATATTTTATTGATTACATTTTTTCATTTGTTATAATAATATTGACAGTGATCTTTTTCATTTTGGTTTCATATTGTATATTATTTGTTTGCTTCATGATCAAGGGTGTATGCTGTGATAATCATATGCCAAGCTAAGGGTCAGAACATTGATAATAGAGTATAATTTTGTCCTTGTGGGTGAATCACGGAAGTATCCAATTATCTAGTTGTAAGAATCATAGGTGGCAGCATTTTTTGGTATTAGTATAGTGACCAAAAGAGTACAAGGTTTTGCTTGAACCAACAACAACTATTGAAGTGCAAATCAACTATCATACTGTTATAAAGGCCAAAAGACAGGATCTCCAACCAAGGACTCGTACTGATACTTTAATGTTTAAACATTAAACTAAAGTGGAAGTATATATATTATAATTAGAAAGTTAAGAGGCTATTCAATTAGAAATTGTATTGCATCAATGTCACTTTATGTTGTTTTTCTTACTCCATCACTACTGTTTTTATCGTATATGTTACTTAATCCTAGAAGCCTTCCTTAAATACAGGCTTATTTACTTATGTTTAGGTAATTTTCACAAGGTAGTCAGTAGTCATGCCCTTTTATGGATTCATTAAGCATCATTACTCTAAATATTGTCGAAGCTAGAACAAGATTTGTGTTAAGGCTATTAGATAGCTGACTGAGGCGATAAAACTCATACCATATGATGAGAAAATGTCCATATATCAAGTGACAACCAAGATTATTCATTGAACCGAAGAGAATGGTTTTTCAAATACTGGTTTCATCAATGCATCCATTATAATTACCATTGTTTTTAACAAAATTTCATCCTCTCAATCACCATTCCTTATATAGAAGGTTCAAGGAATTGACCAACAATAAAATTTGATTCAGGTATTACGAAACTCACTGCAATTTATTTCACATTAGTTTCTTGTAGGTTCATTTTCCTTTTCCCTTTGTCTCAAACTACTAGTCACCCTTTTTTCGACTAAAAACTTTGATTCCTTTGTCAATTGCCTCTAAATGATGCTTGTTAAATTTCCTAACCCTAGTGCATGGTTTATTACTTCCTAGTAGATAAGATCTACTGAATAAAAACATGGCTAGAGCTTTAACTTAAACATTCAGCAGAAACAAATTAAATCAACCAATCTCAATCACACATTAGCACACACAAATTTTTTCCCAATCAAACAAGTTTTCATTAATAACTTAGAACCTACTCAAGCTCCCTTACTGGGAAAATGACCCTTTGAGGAAATTACATATACAACAATATCCAGGTGATCAAGCCCTAGATTTGTCATTTGATCTTCTTTGGTTGATTTGGATCTCCCTTGTTACTCCTTGCACCTTTCCCTGATCGTGCACACTTGAATGGAAGTACTCCACCCAAACACTGAGATGTCACTCTCATCGTGTCTTGTGCTCAAGATGTCATTTGTGTCTTCTCCCTTAGCCTAGCCCTTCTTTTATAAGCTTGATTTATGACATAATCCACAACCCTAGTGTCTAAAGTGATTGATGGTTGAGATTAGATCACAACATCACTTGAGATTTGTAGTTGAGATTCATCTAATTCCCTAATGGAAAAACCTTTGCAATGTTGAATGGTGTTGTCATTGATGTCGACATTTGTTAATGAACACTCTTAATATTTGTCTAAATTACATCAAGTTTGAAGCTCCACTGAAGGATGGCTGGAAGCCTTAGCTTTAGGGTTTGGGTTCCCTGGATTAAGGACGCACCCCACACTTGTTGATTTTTTGAAGAAGCAGATCACCAAGTTTTCCTTGGAGATCCTCGTCATTGGATTCTCCTCGTCGAGCTGTTTCCAGTGGCATGTGGCACATCTCATGTAGCCTCACAGTTTGAGAGATATTCTCATTTGAAGCACCTAGCTTCTAGGCAAAAACCCCAGAGGGTGATCATATGGTTCCTTCATCTTGGTGAAGTCAAAGGCTCATGTTACAATGCTACTCACCATGAGTTAAAATAATATTTCCTATGGCCAAGGTTAAGTCATGAATTATTATTATCAAATGATCAAGGGTTTATGAAGGTTTTTGGGGTTTATTAAGTTGATTGAAATTTAAATTTTAATAACCCTTAAAGGTTCCCCCCCACAACTTGAAACTCAAATAAAATGTTTCCCTCCACTTTATTATTTTAGTTGCCTTAGTGAAGCTCCTTAAAATCTATAAAATGAAGCTATATTTCACTCCCAAGTATAAGCAATGAAAGCAATTATTTTTTTGTGATTAACTTATGAAATTATCTACGACCTATGGAGACAAGTGGATTTGGAATTGATCTCTAAAGGAACAAACAACTTTTTTTTGGGTTATGGCTTGTGTTTATTTTTGGGCAAGGGTTTCTACTTGTTTAAATATGATTGCAGGAGTTTTAGCTCTTGTTGATGGTTGAAAATGTCACTTAAATTCGTTGACCAATAAGCTTGAACAATTTGTGAAGGACTTAAGCTAGCACAGTGATAAGTTGGGTAACAATCTAAATCTTCAGACTAAATTTAAGCTAGGGCATCAATTTTAAAGCATTCATCTATAAGTACTAACTAACAAATATTGTTTTGTTGTTACTAGACTACAAGGGCCCTCAGCCTTGAAGACTGAAGTTTGTCGAAGCATTTCCAGATTATTAAAAAGGTTCTTGACCCTTATTCAAGGCATATTCCTTGTGGATCTGTTGACCAATACTGTTGTAAGGTTGGAACCTCCTTGTGTAGACTTGTGGCAGGTATTTAAGGTAAATTCAACATCTATTTGTGAAGCCCTGAAGTTAGTCAAGCAAAGAAGATTGAAGGAAGTCTTTTTGTTTGGCATTGGATTTGATGGTGCTATTGCAGGTAGATATCGACCCTCTAGGGCATCAATATCTAACACAAAACTAGTTGAGACCACCATCAAAGCCTTTTAAAAGTTGCGGCCTAGTTTTTGAACAAATGCAGCATATGTCACAAGGTTTGTCGAACTTCAACCTTAAGGTTCGAATTTCAGTGAACTTTAAAAGGATTTTGAGGTTTGGCAAACCTCATTGAACCTCATGGCCATTAACCAAGTCCATAGATCAAAACTCATAACCTCATGTCACAACACAAGCTTGTAATCTATCCTTGCAGTTTCCATGTTCATGATAACATTTTTTTTATTGATGTTGATTTCTTACAATTTTATTCTATATTTCATTTTCAAGTTAATATATCTATACATATAGAAAATGTATAAACGAACCTAATGGTGAACCTTATTCGAACCCCATCAAAAAATTTCGAACTCGAACCTAACCTAATCATTGCCGAACTCAAATTCGAACTCGAACCTAACCTAATCATTGCCTTACTCGAATTCGAACTCGAACTGTGTGACATTGGATGCAGCGTAAAAGTTCTGACTTTTGGTCATAGTGGGTTTGAAACCTTGTTGTTAAGTGTTGGAGGATTATGCACCATTTACAAATTCTGGCCAAAATTAACAGATTATTCATGCCTATACAGTTCCCTTCAAAGAAATTAAGTCGACTTTTGGAAGATCACTATAGCAAACTAAACCATAAAAATTACTTGGTCCTCTACATTGACTTGTCCTTGATCTCAATGTCCAAAGAAATTCAAGCATATACATACATATACTTATGTGCCTGAGGAAGAAGATTTGAGCCAGCTTTACTAAAGCAATCGTTGAGATATTGTTGTATTGTGCTTGAAAATTCCCGATTCTTGTGACCTGGTTGTGTTCCACATTTGGACAATTTTGCGGCATATAAACTTCGACGATTTTAGTGATTAAATCTAGCACACCTCTGTTGGACTAATTTCTAGTTGTGGCACTGAGCTGTGACTATATGCTATACATAGATACACTGTGAAATCCCAATATAACTACGCTAATCTCATAAAAACAAGTTGAAGAATATATGACAAACAAAGTCATAGTTGTTTGGCATCTAGCATAAAGCTTGTAGATGTGTTAACATTAGATATAAGATTTGCCAACATTACAAAGTGTATGGGATATATTCGTTCACTTAAGATCTCAAGTTCGAGGGTTCCACCGGAATGATTGAATTGTATTTTGACTATTTTCTATCGCATAATTAGGAGCCAGGAAAAGTTCACTTTATGGCTATATGAGAACGAAATGACTCGAAAATGAAGATTTTGGTATGGTTTGGATGATGAGACATCAATATTTTATATGTGAAGTCCCATAAATTTTTATTTAAGTTTGACTTTACATTCTGTTGAATGATTAAGTCTAATTTGTAGTATTGTTATTGAAAAATTGCACATTTTGTAGAAGAATACCTTGATGTGAACAATTTGTAGAACATCTAGTTTAATGCATGGTTATGAATGATTTTGGGCCAAACAAAATTCTGAAAGAAGAGTCTCAAAATATGTGCCGAACAAAAGGGAAGGATTGTTTTGACAATGCCTAGGGTTTGAGATAGAAGAAGAGGTTTGCATGTTTTTGTTGGGACAATGTAAGGCTGGGCACAGGACAAAATGGTGGCACCTAAGATTGTGCTCGTGGACACAAGTTAGCTATGTCAGCAGTGGCATTGTTACAAGATTGTGCTGTCAAAAGCAAAGACAGTGCAGGTCATCATGTTAGTGGATTGGCCATACTTTTGCTAGAGTTATTGATAGATAATCTATACGACGAGCAGTGTTGGTTATAATTGTGGAGCTAGGGTTTCAATTGCGCATTGACATTTACAACAAGGGTTTGATATGCAACTTGAACAGAGATAGTAGTAGTTGATATTGACAACTAGAGTTTGATGTATAGAGGCAGATTTGATTGACAAAGTTCGTGTTGCAATTCTCTTGTTTACTTGTATTAATTCAGAGCATAGGTGGATCCAATATGGAAATTGTGAAACGTGGTCCGTCAACTGATCGGGGTGGCAGGGTGGTGCAAGGCAGGAGAGTGGAGTCTGGGCGGTAGGGTGGTGCAAGGGCAAGTTGGAGCTTGCATAGAGCATTGGAGTGTTCGACCAGTTGCAGCTAGTGAACAGGGTGTTGTAGCATCCATCAGGTTGGAGCTTGTAAACTGGGGCGTTGGAGCGTCCTCCCAATTGCAGCTAGTAAACAAGCCATTGGAGTGTCGTACAGGTTGGAGCATGAATTCAAGGGGTTGGAGCCTCTTTTAGTTGCAGTTGAAAACTTGATTTAAATCTTTTTAAAGACAAATATTAAGAAGTGTTTGGTGGTTTTTGTCCCAAAGGGATTTCCACCTAAAATTTGTTGTCTACTATCTTGATGGCTATGCATTGTTGAATGGTGTTGATCATTGTTTATATGCTATTGATTTATGTTGATGAAATGATAAAGATAATTAATGCTTTGTGAAGTTAAAAATACTAATTGATAAGAAATAATGATTCACCCTCCTCTCCGTATTTCCGACATGCATTTCATTAGATTAAGTCACTTTATCTTATAAAATGAAATTACTTTAATCACTGAAGTAATTGCTAAGGTTAAGGGTGTATTAGGAGACTTTTGCACACCCAGACACTTAGGCATATGCATAAGTACTTGACTGAGTTACAAACATGAAAACTCCCTCTTAGCGAGGGAGGTATTTCCTAAAGAGCCACTCGAAACTGGCTATCCCTCCAGTCCTACCACAATGTGCTTCTTCATACGCTTGATCTCCTTGATTGTGCTCCTAAGAGCCTCCACATGCTCTTGAGCATTCCTCAATGCTTAAACATGTTTTCCTGTCAATTTGTATAAGTTGCTCTCTTTAACCTCGATAACAACTATTGTGTCTAGGCTAGACTTCTCTATACAAATGAACATGTGCCCATTCCTAAATCTAACCTCAAATTATCTATCCTCCATGACTAATACTGAGAGAATGTTTTTCTTTAATCCTAGTATGAATAACATACCATTGGCTTCCAATACCCCTCTTAACTCTTGTCAAAACTTAACTGTTCCAACCCTCTTCTTATAATGATGCCAAGTATCTCAACAGATCTGTGTCGTGTATGTAATCACCTAGGTAAAACTACTTTTTTGGTGACAATCTACATTCTTGGAGGCTTTTTGTCTCACCGATCCATTCTTGGATGGCCGGTAGAGTTTTCCTTCAGCCTTACCCCAAAGCTGGCGTGGATTTTGTGACTGGGATTTTAGGGGAGTCCTAGTGTTTTAGATCGAGTCTATGTAAAAGTGATTTGGAAATAATCGTAACTATTTGGTTAGGTTATTTTATTATAAATTGCTTGATCTGCTAGATTATATTTGTCGCAGAATTGGGTATTTTGTGAGGGTCCTTTTCAGATGGGTTTTCCCCCTTGTAATGTAAAAAATGTGAAAATCATTATGTAAAGTGTCCTGAGGGTTGGAAAAATAATTTATTCCCTCATAGGTTAATTAATTAAATTTTTTGGCCAAAATTAATTAAAATCCTAAGCAGAAATTTATTAATTCTAGGTCCTAGGTAAATTTAAATTCTCCAGGGAAAAATTTGTTGGTCCTTAAAAAAATAAATTTTAAGAGGTCCAGGGACTAAGGTAAATTAATTATCTTACTAAATTTTTAAGCCTTTGGTCCCTGGGGTTAAGTCAAAGTCAAAATTATGAGGAAATTAATTCAAAAATTTAATTTTTGAATTAATTAAAATTCATTTAATTGAAAAATCCGAATTTCCTCAATAAATTAGAATTTCGATGGATGAGATTAAAAGAAATTTTAATCCTCATCAACAGTCGAGATTGCTTCGATGAGGATCACTCGAAGTAGCCGTTGGAGGATTTATCTTTAAATAGGAGGTCATTTTGTCAGTCAGGATCATCCGATATCTGGATCATGTACTAAGCGAAAAGCTCTCTTGTAATCTTTTTATGAGCAATAAAGAAAGACTTTGGGGTTAATTTCTACTGGTGTTACTCTTTGTGGAAATGCTGTAAGAAATGTCATTTTCATACATATTTCTTTTTAGCCAGTGATGTAGCTTTTTGAAGAGTGATTTGAGTACAGGTATCTTGCTTAGTCGCTGGGGTTTGAATGATAATTTAAGTTTTGAATATAATAGCAGGTATCTCTATTAAATCTGAATTTTATTATCGTTTTCTTGCTCTATGTTGATGGTTGAATCGAGTTTTGGAGGGAAATCCTTGATTATTAGATCATCAGGTGTTCGGGGAAGTTCTCAGTTGAACTAGCCAACTCCCGGTCCGTGTTTTCTGAAGAGCCCAACTTAGATTTGATTCTGGGCTTATCATAAGATATTTTTTATGGGTGATGCATAAAGGGTTTCTGAGCTTAGTACCTCCTCTAAAATTCAATTTTTTTTTTTTAGTGCTAAATCGATAGATCAAGCTATTGAGAACTTCTGATTATCAGATTTGGGATCGCAGTTGGACCCACACTCCCTAGATCTGATAGATCGGTAATTAATTTTCTTCAATTTTCTGACTTGGGTTTTCTGGGTTTTAGTTTTTTGGGTGATTGTCTATATCGTTCGGGTGTTTTATTGTTGTCCTGCAGCTACAGATCTGAAAAAGAAAACTATGCAGAGTCCAGATCTAGGCCCTGGAGGGTAAGATCTGGATCTGTGAGGTTCATCAACATAATTCTGTAGGGAGATTATTCAAGTAATTTTACAGTCTAAGGGTTTTAAGAGCTTCAAATCTGAAAATTTTTGTAAGATCTGGGAATTTCGTAGCAGGTGAATTCAAATTTTTAATTAAAATTTCCAGAAAGATTTCAAAGGGTTTCTGGGATTTGTTCCCTGGCTTTTGGGTTTCATTGAGCAAATTTGATTTTTTTTTTTTAAAACCCTCTCAGCCATAGAACTTCTGCCTGCGTTTTGGGGTTTCTCCTCATTTCTGCACCTGTACGCTGCCGTCAACCTTGCAATAAAATAAACCCACAGTCCATACGTTGCTCCTTCCCAGCTCTCCTTGCCTTACGCTGCTGCCATTGCTCCCTTCGTCCAGCTATCCTATCGCTGCAGTCTTCCCTTGCCATTGATACGCTTTCCTTGCTTCAACCTTAGTCTACCCTCAGCCCTCTTCGTGCTGCTTTCCCTTCACGCATTCTGCTCCATTGTTGCCTTATCCCTCCTCTACCCTCAAGCTGCCTCGTTCCGCTATCCATCTGCACGCTGCCTCCTTACCTGCAGCCTCTCCTTTCCACCTGCTCCTTCCTCCATTGCCATCGATTTGCACCTGCACAATAGCAATAAACTTTCGACTTTCATTCCATGTATGCGATCTCATTTGTATTTTCATTTAGAGTTGGGGTTAGATTTACATTTACGCTTTCCTTTTTTCCTTACTTTGTGCATTCATAGGGTTGGGTTAGGTGTGATGTATTATAGCTTTATGAATTTTATTTTGTTTTGAATTATTTTGATTTTGTTTTTTTTTTATTTGATCTTTTTATTTAGTTTGTATATGGTTAGGGTTACTTTACTTTTATTTTAATTGTGAGATATGCGTTTGGTTTAGTTTTAGGTTAGTAAATAGCTAGGGTGTGTATATTTTTTTTCAGTTTCATTAAAATTTTAACTTAGGACTTTAACAAATAAAATAAAAAATCACTTTTTTTTTTCATTTAAAAAATCTAAAAACTTTAAAAATTAACTTTTCACATTTTATTTTCTTTCTTTATTTTTGATTTAAAAAATTTCAATAATCCTAAAAAATAAAAAAAATAAAAAATAAAAAAAAATTCTAAATTTTAAAGAGTTTCTAAAAAAAAATTTAAAAATGAAATAAATTACGGGGTTTTCGCTTAAACATTAAAATTTTTAATGTGGCCTATGGCCCATTAAAAATTTCGATTTTTTAAACCCGTTGTTTGTATTTTTTAGTTATTGCCTAAGGAATAATTAAAATTAAAATTTGAAGTTCCTTAGTGTTATTAAATGTATTTTTCTATGGTCAATGTGCAATAAACGTTTTAAATCATATTTGGCTGTTGTAGAAAGTTAATTGAATCTAGATCTGGGCAGTTAATGAAAATCATTTTAGATCTGGGACCATCTTGCATGTTAAAGTTTTGGGCATTTATATTGATTATTCATGATTGTCATTATTCGTCACATATTGGAAAATTGTTTTGGATAACTTGTTTTACTTAATCTATGGTTAATCGAACATAAGGCACTGGTCTATAATTGTTTCTATCTTGTGGTCGTGTCTTGGTTACATTAACGTTTAATCTATTCATTTGAATTTATCAACATTCGTTTACAGTTCATTAAGTTCTCCATCATTAAAATCTCCTAGAGTCTGTTTTTCATAGGCTATCCTCATCCATTTGCCTAGGGACTACCCCCCTTGACTTGCCTAGGAGAGAGTCTAAATGGAGTGAGTGAGGATCGAGAGTGACAAACCTTACTCTGAGTGTTGTCGCGGTGCCTAAACACTTTGTGCGACAACAAGGTAATTGGTAACATTATCTGATTTGAACATCTAAATGAATTGACCTATTTCTCAAGATCATCCTTCTGTTCATATAATTGCTCAAGAACAAGTCCATTAGAGCTTTGTACATCTCCTTGTCCATTTTCTTTTTTGCCAAATGAGCAATCAGGTGATCCTTCACAATGCTCATGATGACACATTGAGCTCTAATGTCCTTTATGTGGGTTGTCAACTATGCTTGATCTATTGGTGATTAGATCTCCTTATCCACAATCTTCCGAAGATCATTCTCCTTCACCGACAAGGTAACCCTTACCTTAAAGGGCAGGAAATTTGATGCTCCATCCCACTGGTCCTCAAATCTAAAAATAGTAGTGTGCTTAGTCCTTCAAGCACCCATAAGAATAAATCACTAGTTTATAGATCCCTAAGATCTCCTTCATGGATTTGTGTTTTGGTCCTTTGAAACACCCTTGAAAAGATTTGTTTCCAAACACTCCACTAGTACAATAACCCTATCTCCTTGTGAAATGTGAACTCCATTAATCGTTGTAGGTTGCATTGGCACTATCCTTTGTACCAGTTGTCAAATTTGGTCCCTGCTATCGACCATGATGCTATAACACTTGTATCATTGATTTCTAGGGGCTTTTGTACCTGTACTGTCACTTACAGTCTGTATGACCAACCCTTCTTTCCTCATGGAACGATGGTTCTTTCTCTAGAACTTGTACACGTAGCTTGGATGTTGTTGATCTCTCATGAGTGGCCTATCAACGATTGGATGGAAACGCGTTGGACATGTCTCAACCCATCTACCCTCCAATGCGCACTGTTCCTCTTCTCTTTGCGGCTATTGGATTACTGTGGCTTAGACCTTCATGCCCTGCAACCTGGTGGCTAACTGGATGGTGTTTTTTGTGATCGTGTCTGTGATTGTTGGCGGTGTCTCTTGGTGTTTGTTTGGATAACGACGATTTTGGTGTTTGTTTGGTTGGAAGATGTCAGTTAGAGCTACCAGTTGGTTGTTGGCAACAACTTTTGCACATAGCACCATTTGACAGACCATGGCCCTAGCTGTCCTGCTTGCTGGCTGCAAATCTTGGACTTTGACTTGTGTGCGACTGATGTTGTTCCTCACACCTGCCAACTATATTTTGATCGTTGCTCAACGGCACGACCCCTCTGGACAATTATACTTCGACACTCTACCTGCTTCTAGTTGTTGCTCAACTATTCCTTGTTGGCAATTGTTGCTGCCTCGATAACTCTGCCTCGCTGATCATGGCTCTTATGAATCATCAACATTGACTGACAATGGCGGCTAGTGACAGTTGTGGCTGGCTAGGTGGCAACAAGGCTTGACACCTTGTTGAACCTGTTTGGTTCCTGTTTTTTTATTTTTATTTTTATTTTTTAAAACCTTTGTCTTCAACCTGGATCTCTACCCCATACCCCTCTTGCATAGGAAAAGTTTTCTAATTTCTCTTCAGCTGCTTTTGTGTCGTACCACCATTCTGCCTGATTCCCCAACTTGCAAAAGAAAAATTGTGCCTTGTACAATTGTTGGCCCAAACTAGCGTCTCAATGCTTGTATGAACCTTGCACTTGGTGATTCTGAGATTCGCTTCCTTCAAAGTTGATGCTCTGATACCATGTTAAATTTCCTAATCCTAGTGCTTAGTTTATTATTTTCTAGTAGATCAGATTAGTTGAATAAAAACATGGCTAGAGTTTTAACTTGAACATTTAGCAGAAGCAAAATCTCAATCACAAATTAATACAGAAATATTTTTGCCCAATCAAATAGTTCTTCATTAAAAACTCATAACCTACTCAAGCTCCCTTACTGGGAAAATAGCCCTACGAGGAAATTACATATACAACAATGAACCTGCATTTGATCCAACTAATCAAGCCCTAGATTTGTCCTTCTTTTTGTCTGGCTGATTTAGATCTCCCTTGCTGCTCCTTGCACCTTTCTGGGACCCAACACACTTGAATGGATGTCTTTCTCCACCCAAGCACTGAGATCTTACTCTCACTTTGCCTTGTGTATCTACTCCTTTAGCCTAGCCTTTCTTTTATAAGCTTGAGTTATGATTAAATCCACAACCCTATTCTCCAAAGTGATTGACTGTTGAGATTAGATTTCAACATCACTTGAGATCGATGCTTGAGATTCATCTAATTCACTAATACAAAAACCTTTGCATTTCATTAAATTAACTCATTTTATCTTATAAATGAAATTATTTTAATCACTAAAGTAATTTGTAAGGTTAAGGGTGTATTACTTGACTTCTGCATGTTCAGACACTTTGGTGTGTGTAGAAGTATCTGCTTGAGCTACAAACATCAACAATGGCCATTTATTGAACTATCTTTTATAGGGGCTGATTAAAGGAACCTTATTATATGCTTAGTATTCACCTATGTTCCAAACCACATTCAATTGCATATCATAAAGTCTATCATTTTTTACTAGTTTACAGGATGCCAATCTAAGTGGGCTTTAATCCCTTGACATGATACAAGATGTAATCCTAAATTTCTTAAACGTAATATAAATTGTGCCTTTTTTCCAAAAAATGTCTAGCAATTTTTTTATACTGTTGATTTAGAAGGTTCCTATTAATTTGAAGATTTTCCATCATACAAAAACAATAGGAATTTAATGACATAAAATCACCTGTTGGTAATTTAATTCCACATTATTAACAATTAAGCTTGATCAATTTATAAATTGAATTGAAATATTGCAACGAGCATAGATGTCGATGATGTATATAATAAAAGTTTTGGATTATCAATTCTTATTGCAAGGAAAGAGTCTCGAAATGGATGATTCGAACTGGAAAAAAAAGAGAGAAATTTATAGAGATAATAGGGCATATAATTCGAGTATAAAAATCTTCAAGCTATGAGGGTTGCATAAACTTTGAAGTATTAGAAGATTTGAGTATGGAGCAAGCCCTTGTTTTGAATTGTTGGCATGGTTTGACCATGCTATGGCACATGTTCTCTTGTAGGAATAAAAGAGTGAATAATTAATGAACGTCATCTAAGTGTGTTACGGAATAAATTCCACAATATTGATTAAAAGGTACAATGTGGATATGTATGTTGCTCAATTTATCTTTTAACATTATTAATGGAAGTCTAAATAAGAAAAGGAGAGGTTGCTTAATTCAAAGAAAGATAAAAACCGTTGGAAACCTCTCAATTTAGCTATTGGATTAGAAAAATAGGCCTTGGATGAATTTGCTGGTCCTAACAGGAGATATTGTTTTTTTGCGAGTTTAAATTTATCATTATTATAAGCTTTCTATGAAAAACCAAAACATCGATAATGGCAAAAATGGGTGATGTTGTAGGCTTGTAGAACTAGACCTCTAGAAATAAATCCCATAACAAGGGAATTTCTCTTATAAAAGGGCATCAATATTTGTTCATTGACACAGAGCTAGGATTTGCGTTAAGGAACAAGTCAGATTAGTTGTAGGGTTATTGCAAAGAAGAATTAGAGGGTCTAACGACTTTTGATCACTATTGTTGACTAGTGACTTCCATGTGGACCTCTAGAAGGTTACCGTGAACAAAGTTGAGGTTATTGCAGATTTTGGGTCACCCCAGGGACGAGTGCTTTGACACTAAATTTATAGTTACATAGTTTTAATCAAGGTTTTGTATGCTAGAAAAGGGCAACCACATGTTTAATTTTGGATGATTTGTCCTTGTGACTTCACAAATTAGCAATTTAAAGTGAAATTCCAAAAGAGTATTGCTTGCCTATAGTAAAGCAAAGAGAGAGGCCATTGTCTCCTCATCAACCTCTTCACACTTTAGACCAGCTCTCCTTCGGCATGAAAGGGGGGCCTCCCTATGGTAGGATTGCTAAAGCTTAAACAATAATAGCTCAAGGTGTGACAAGTGGGGATGTAACAAAACAATTATTGTAATATAGGAAAATGAAAATATGATGGGTAGATCAAGCCTAGGGGCTATCCATTGGTCATGTAGGATCCAACTATCAATGATGCTCTTAGCTTTGATTAAGGCATAGAAGCTTTGAATTAGACCAATGTACAATTTTCCTTAATCTATTAACATGAGATATGAAATATTCTTGGAGAAATCATTTAAGAAGAACCTTTGAAGATAATTTGGGGGTGAGCTTATCAAATGGAGAAAGTAAATTCCAACAAACTTGAATTGAGAAATTTGGCATTCACAATGACATTTCCATGAGATAAAATCAAATGTATTGATGAGTATTAATATTAAATTGGGTTAGAAGGTTCCAAAAGTCATGGATCAAGCCAAATCCAATCTTAGCCGTTGATTAGAGATTTAATCTCGGTCGTCGAAGGACCAACAGGAAAAGTATAAAAGGAGGCTTGAGGGTCAGTTGGAAGACACACTGAGTTGATCAGTCAGTTCGATTTCTGGAGCGGGTTAGCTGAGAAATTCGAACTAGTGGTCTGGAGAGAAGTAGGAGGCAACAAGTACGAACAAAGAGTCGGGATCAACAACAGAAGACCAACGCAGAAGCAGGAGAGGTAGACGGAGAGCCTTTCAGGCAGACGCAGAGGCAGCAAAAGACTGTGCAACCACTAGAGGGCCTGCGTGGGTGATGCAGAGAGGCCCAAGGCTGACACAGTCATGCAGGGGTTGACGCAAAGTGTTTGGGAGCTACGCAGAGGTCAGGCAGGCTGATGCTAGGACTGGGAGAATTGCTAGGGAATTTTTCTCTTTGTTGGGTAAGCCAATTTGGCACCCTATTGTACTGATGAATTGCTGAATGATAAAATCCTCCCTTCCTACATCGATTTTCCCACATTAGGGTTTTCAGGGGAATGTTGTCCAAAATATCTGTGTCGATGTGTTGATTCTTGTGCATGTGTTTGTTTCTGTATTATGGTGTGATGTCTGCAACATAATTTATTTTAATGTGTATTGAAGGAATTTTATAAATAAGTTATTCAAAATAAGTAGGCAAAGAAAATCAGATGCAGCAACGATAGAATTTTCACATGGTACCGGAGCAAGTAATTAGAGACAGGAAGGGAAAATCAGTTATGGGTCGAGACCATGACGCAAAGGTATCTATGTCAGGGGACTCAAACAGGTTTTCAGAAAATTGCACAAGAGAGAGATTTCGATTGCTTTATGTTGGCTTCCAGGCTGGAAGAAGAAGTGGCTTGTATGACTAGTTATGCATCATCAGAAGTATGGTATATAGACAGTGGAGCCTCTTGGCATATGACGGCAATTAGGGAATGTTTCTTAGAATATCGAGAAGAGAAGATGAAGTTGCAGATCACCATGGAGAACAAGGCAAAGTGTACTCCAGTAGGGAAGGGTACCATAGTTTTTCAAACAGAATCGGGAGAACGGTTCCGTGCTATAAATGTGGTGCATGTACCAGGATTGGGGATGAACTTACTTTCCGTGTCGCAACTTCAAGGCAAGGGCTATGACATTTACTTCATTAAGGAGAAGGTATATGTCAAACACCCAAGCTGGAAAAAGAAAGTACAAATCAGGATTAAAAGTAACAGGTTGTGTAGATTACAACTAGAATCACCAACGACACTAATAGGCAGTCATGGAGACAAGGACTTGAATGAACTATGGCACAGAAGAATGGGACATTTGCACCATGGAGCTCTGAGAATTCTCAGGAGCACTATAACAAGAGTTCTGGA
Source organism: Pinus taeda (assembly GCA_000404065.3). Taxonomy (NCBI): domain Eukaryota; kingdom Viridiplantae; phylum Streptophyta; class Pinopsida; order Pinales; family Pinaceae; genus Pinus; species Pinus taeda. The sequence goes on from APFE031292586.1 coordinate 50,955, forward strand.
TCTTAGTACGGAACAAGATGATGTATGCTGAGGATGTGCTCTAGGAAAGTATGCCAAGGCAACATTTCCTAGGAGTAGACACAGGGCCAAGAGTGTACTAGGATTAATACACTCAGATATCTGCAGACCTATGTCCGTCAAAGCTCTTAGTGGTGCCGAGTATTTCCTTACCTTCATTGATGACCACTCAAGGAAAACTTGGATTTATTTTCTGAAAACAAGGACGAGGTTTCTGTCGATTCAAAGAGTTCAAGGCTCTGGTGGAGAATCTGGCTGGGAAGAAAATAAAAGTTTTGCGCTCAGATAATGTTGGAGAGTATGTCAATAAGGACTTCACTAATTTTTGCGCTAAGGAGGGCATCAAAAGAGAGTGGACAACTCCCTACAATCCGAGGCAGAATGTAGTAGAAAGGAAGAACAAGACTATTGTAGAAGCAACTAGGGCCATGATGTATGATCAGGATATGCCAAAATTCCTGTGGGCAGAAGCATGCAACACAACAGTCTATGTTCAGAACAAGACTCCTCATCGGGCGTTGGGCAAGATTACTCCAGAGAATTTTTTTACAGGGAAGACACCTAAGGTCATTCATTTCAAGATATTTGGGAGTTTAGCATATTGCTGCATACTCGAGGAAAAGAGGAAAAAGCTGGATCAAATTGCGGAAAAGGGATATCTGGTGGGATATAGTGAGAATGCTAAGGCATACAAAATCTATCTTCCAGGGAGCAGGAAGGTAGTAGTTCGATGAGATGTAAGGTTCATGGAGGACAAGGCTTTAAAAAAATATTGTGAGATGCCTTCCGAGGAGCAATCAAAAGAGGAGCCATTTTTTAAACCTCTTCAAGCAACGAAAGTAAAGAATTCCTCCTCGGGTAAGGAAGATTCATAGGATGAGGAGGAGGAGCTAACAGAAGCACCTGCTGGCAGAGGAAGAACTAGCAGGGAACTTCGTCAGATTTCGCGAGATGCAGAGGACTTCATCATTGCGCCAAGAAATAGTAAGAGGGAGTGAAAACAACCAGAAAGATATTAGGCATTAGTAGCTCAGGATGGGGAGCTTACCAGTTTCCAGGAGGCAGCTCAACATCAGATTTGGCTGGATGCGATGGTAGAGGAGTACAACTCCATTATGGTGAACGATGTTTGGGAGGTAGTGCCAAGGCCTCAAGACAGATCAGTGGTAGGTTCGAGATGGATCTACAAGATCAAATATGCTGTAGATGGCAACGTTGAGAAATATAAGGGTAGGGTTGTGGCTAAGGGGTCTGCTTAAAAGGAAGCAATTGACTACGAAGAGACTTTCGCCCCGATAGCCAACTATACATCTATTAGAACCGTGATATCCCTTGCAGCTCAGGTGGTGTGGGAGATTCATCAGATGGATGTCAAAACAACTTTTCTGAACGGGGTAATAGAAGAAGAGGTATACATTGAACAACTAGAGGGATTTGAGACACATGAGAAGAAGTCTCATGTATGCAGGCTGAAGAAAGCCATGTATAGGCTGAAACAGGCACCCAGAGCATGGTATGGTAGAATCGATGATTACTTGCAGAAGATGGGATTTGTCAAGAGTGATATGGATCCAAATCTCTAATATCTGGTTGTAGAGAATGAGCCGCTGATCTTAGTATTGTATGTAGATGATCTCTTTCTGACAGGATCATCGAGGCTCATTGGGGACTGCAAGATGAATCTACCCACAAAATTCGATATGAAGGATTTGGGACGAATGCATTATTTCCCAGGGTTGGAAGTTTGGCAGCAAGAGGGAAAGATCTTCCTTGGGCAAGGGAGGTATACTACAGAAATCTTGAAAAGGTTTAGGATGGAGGACTATAGATCCATGGCTACTCCAATGATCACCAACTCGAAGAAGATTGATGCATCAGAAGAGAAGGATGTTGATCCCACCTTATACAGGCAACTCATAGGATCCTTGATGTTTCTGGTCAATACCAAGCCAAACATTTGTTACGCTGTCAACACCCTTAGCCAGTTCATGGTGGAACCGAAGAGGGCGCACTGGGAAACAACTAAATATGTTCTCAGGTATTTATAGGGAACAATTGATTATGGACTCTTGTACACCAGGAGTAAGGATATTAAATTGAGTGGATTTATTCAGGTAGCTCAGTGGATCGGAAAAGTACCTCTGGGTACTGTTTCAACATTGGATCTGGAATAACTTCTTGGTGTAGTAGGAAACATAAGTCCGTGGCTCTGAGCTCATTTGAGGCTGAATATATGGTGGCAAGCACAGCTTCATGTGAGGCCATATGGCTTAGAAATCTGCTTGTGAACCTATTCAGAAGGAAAATGGAGGTGACTAGGATCATGTGCGATAATCAGAGTTGCATCAAGCTATCTGAGAATCCAGTGTTTCATGATCGGTCAAAGCATATTGATATCCGGTGTCATTTTGTCAAAGACTGTGTCCAACGAGGAGTTGTACAGTTGAGCTACACTCCTACAGGAGAACAGGTGGTAGACATCCTTACTAAGGCCCTTGAAAGAATCAAGTTTGATTATGTTAGGGAGAAGATGGGGATGATAAAGAATCCATTTCAGTAGCAGAAATGGGTATGATGTTGCAGTGTTGGGAAGATGGACTAGCAACAACACGGATGTAGAGGGAGCAACAGTACAGGATGCAGCAGTGTAGAGGATGTTGGGCAGAGAGGCTTAGCATCAACACATGTACGGATGCCGTATGATCAGAGTAATGCTCAGTGTGGAGTATTACTAGAGCACAGTCTTTGCTAAGAGGGAGTGTTGATTTGGGCTAGCATCGGATGTGCTCTAGCCATGAAAATTGGTAGAGAGGCTAAAGCACGTGAGATCTCCAAGACCCAGAAATGGTTTGGGTAGATTCAAATCGGTTTGGGAGATATTAAAATAATTAAAATTTTTAATAGAGTTCCTAAGTCTAAACTTAGGAAAAATAAAATATTAATGAGTATGAATATTAAACAGGGTTAGAAGGTTCCAAAAGTCATGGATCAAGCCAAATCTAATCTTAGCCATTGATTAGAGGTTTAATCTCGGCCGTTGAAGGATCACCAGGAAAAGTATAAGAGGAGGCTTGAGGGTCAGTTGGAAGACACACTGAGGGAGACCAGTCGGTTCGATTTCTGGAGCGGGGTTAGCTGAGAAATTCGAACTAGTGGTCTGGAGAGCAGCAAGAGGCAACAAGTATGAAACAGAGAGTCGGGATGAATAGAAGACCAACGCAGAGGCAGGAGAGGCAGATGCAGAGCCTTTTAGGCAGACACAGAGGCAGTAGGAGACTACATAGTCACTAGAGGGCCTGCGTGGGTGACATGAAGAGGCCCAAGGCTGACACAGAGTGTCTGGGAGTGCTGGGGAATTTTTCTCTTTGTTGGGTAAGCTAGTTTGGCACCTTGTTGTATTGATGAATTGCATTGTTTTCCCACATTATGTTTTTCCGGGGACTGTTGTCCAAAATATTTGTGTCGATGTGTTGATTCTTGTGCATGTGTTTGTTTCTATATAATGGTGTGATACTTGCAGCAAAATTTATTTTAATGTTTATTGAAGGAATTTCATAAATAACTTATTGAAAATAAGTAGGCAAAGTAAATCAGATGTTGCAGTGATAGAATTTTCACAAATAGGGTAGTGTGGGATGGGGATGACGCTCATCCCTGCCCCCTCCTTAGGGATCATGACAGTGGAACGACTGCGTTGGGGAGGAAACAAATGGAAAGTGAAGGCACGACCTTTAGAGAATGACAGAAGTGACAGAACAAAGTGCACATGAGGAAGCTTTGTGAATGGAGAGAGCAAAGTGTTGCTAGAGCTAAGTTGATCCATTAAGCTGGTCTGGAATGTCTAAGGGCCAATGTACAAAAACTTAGAGTGTTATTCCTCATATCTCTAGTACTGAGGCTACTGGATGATGAAGTCTAAGCCTGAATGGTGAGAGGGAAGCTCATGACACTTGAACTACTTGGTGCTTGCTATTGGCTGAGGAACCACTTGATAGGGCAATCCAACCACTGCATTTATTGTAGGGGAAGCTATAAAAACACCTGTTTAGTGGACTACAGATTGCTGCAGTGCTTGCTAAGAAAGAACAACTGAGGAACCACCTATACAGTAGCTTCAACCTCTTGAAGTTGCGTAGTGGCCATTTGAGCCTTAGGTGAAGCCTTGCGTTTTAGCCAGAGAGCAAGTGAGTCATTGTGGTGCTTGCCTTGGGGTTGTGAAACTACTTGGGGAATGGACTTCTTCTCCTAGGTATGTGACTTAGCCTTGGGTGTGAATTTTCCTAAGCAAGCATCCCCTTAGACTTTGGATTTGGCTCCGGGGTGGTCAACAACAAGGAGGATTGCAGTGCAGCTGGCCTATGGTTGGGTGGATAGTTGAAGTGCTTTCTTCAGTTGCCAACCATCTTTAAATGCATAGATAAGTGTAAATTACTTGTGTATGTTGTCTAATGGACTGTATCAATTATTATCATATGTGAATGATGAAATGCTTTATGAGTTTATAACTGTAAATGAAAGCCTATGCAGTGAAGCTCAATGTTGTGCTCATGATTCAAATATTATTATTCTGTGTATTCAAGAATCTGATGTATGTTGGCACTATGTTGTGCATTGTTATATTCATGCTGAATGCAATACCATGTGTTTATGAAACTTTGTGAAAGATTGCATATATGTAATTCAGCCTGTTTCGTATTGGTTGTTCTATCTACACTAAGTGTTTGTAGCTTCATACTCCTTAGGACTTCAAGTTGCCAGTGGAAGCGAGGCAATTGTCATATTGCTTGTAGACATTACCTTGTATATCTTCTATGTTTAATGCGTATGTCGTCATATCTAGCAGGCGATGAAGTGCAGGCTTGTTTTATGTGGGTGAGAGACCTAGTGGTGGGGTTAAAAGGTATCCCAAAGGGGAACTTACCTTACTACCCACCGCTCTTCGCTTGTTGCTACTCATGGCACGGTGCATCCTATAAGAGCACACCGATGGGTTAAATCAATGCTGTCAGAGTTTTAAAGTTGAGCCACAAGGTTGCCTTACCGCTCATCGCCCATCGTTACTAGCATCTTGTTTGACGATGACTATCACAACAATGAGATTTGTGGCGGTGTAACATGTTACATGGGTCTGACTGCAAGACCCACTAAATTGATTTGTCAGGACCGTGTGGGCTTCACGACTGTTTTAATGACATTTGCCTTTATTGATGGGCCAAAACTTCAATTTAGTATAACTTCTTAGTTGGGGCTCATATCGAAGTAAGAGTGACAGCGTCGGAAAGCTCTCGATGAGCTGAACACGACGATGGTATTAAGAGTGAATTCCACAGACTTGTAAAAATGATGTTTTTTCTAACCCCATCTTTATAACAAATCTTGGAGGTTGGTTTACGTTAGCGAGTAACATCTCTCACAACCTGAGGGTGGTGTTACCCTAAGAGGGGTGGCATGTGGTTGCATAGTGGTATTAGAGAAAATGTTCAACACTCGACCTGAATAGGCTTACACACACAATATAAACATTTAATTGCTTTATACAGGTACAATTGATATGATTGTTGGCTAGCAAATTGTCGATATGTTGTTTTATTTCAAATTGACATGCTAACTTGGGATTTGAGTTTTTTTTTTAGCCAGTTCAAATCAGCATGATTATTGCCATTATATCAAGGTGATGAGTAAATTTACTTCTTTTGTGCTTGGTTTGGCTAATAGTCATGTGTGTGCAACAACAGAGAGAGAGATATATAAGAAGATACAGAATTCCAACTAGAAATAAAGGAAGGAGCAGCAACATGGTAGAATACAACATGCCCAAATCCTATCATCTTCAGGAAGAGGATTTGGTGGGAAGAAGGTCAAAGAGGGATTGCCCTGATGTAATAGAAACCCTTGGGAGTTTGAAAGTTGAGTTGAGAATTTGCAATGCAGAGAATGAGAGGATTGTCAGAGAACAAGAAAGACAAACAAAGGTGAATGGAATGATCTTATAGAGCTTGTCATATCTACAAAGGAAAAGAAACATTAGTTTGGTGGCATTGACCTAGGTAGGCACAAATCCAGGCAAATCCTTTTGAAATTTGGAAGCATGGACTGGAAGCCAATAGAATAGAAGGCAGTAAGTCGAGGAAGAGGCACAAACATGCCAAGAAAGACACAGGGAACAGGGACATGTAAGCCAATGAAGACATAGTGAGGGGAGAAACCCCTCTCAGCACCCCGGAAAAAGAATCAAGCAATCAAAATCAGTTGTATAGTGTTGAATCAACTGATCATGGATTGGCCCACTCCCTAAAATGTTAAAGAGGTTAGATCTTTCATGGAATTGGCCGGATTCTATTGGCTGTTCATTCTATTTTTTTTTAAAATTGGGCATTCGATCACAACCCTACACAGGAAAGGAGTTAAATTTCAATGGACATCAGAGTGCGAAACTAGCTTTGAACAACTCAAACACCTGCTCAAGCATTCACCTATCTTGAGAATAGCTAATTCGTAAAAGGGTTTTGTGGTTTGCACAGATACTTGTAATGAAGGGCTCGATGGAGTCCTAATGCAAGAAGGACATGTTATTTTTTATTAAGTGACGAAGTTAAATCAACATGAATGGAACTATGTCACTCATGACTTGGAGCTTGCAGCGATAGTGCACACACTGAAGATGTAGAGGCACTATTTACTTGGAGGGTGTTGAAGAATGTAAGTAGTGTTGATCTTCCTAATTATATTTGAGTCATTATAAAATGTATTTGTCAAAAGAAAAGAAAAATAAATTTTACTATTAAAGAAATTGACTTATTAAAGCATGGCTTTCATGCTTGGGTCATTTGTTTATATGTCAAAGCCTCCATTGCAAGCTTCTAGGGTTTATGTCGAGTGTCCTTGTCCATGTCATAATGTAAAGAACTCTTGTAGGGATTTATTTATCAAGAGAGAAATTTATTTTCATATAAATTAGGTCTTTTAGGCCACCTCCACCAAGTCGGCCTCAAACTGGACAAGTTGGCCTAAATACAGGGGCAAAAACTACTATATAAAGGCAACAACTCGATCTCATTTGGAGCACTCACTCACCAAGTTCGATGTGCAATTTCTAGGGCAATAAAAAGTGCGAAATTCAAGGGAGAAGGTGAAAAGGGCTAGCGAAGGAGAAGGAGGTCTATCTCAAGCTTAAGAAGTCAAAATTCTCTCTCTCTCTTGTGAAGCTGCTAAACTACTAGAAGGGTCGAAACTTCAATTCTATTGCTGGGCTAGAATTTTGCTACTAGGGTTTGAAATTTTGTAGCTGGGAAGTCGAATTTATGATTGTTGTTGCGCTAAAGTTGTTGGATAAGAAGAGACTACTAAATCATCTTGGAAGGTTGACTTGGTGGAGAAAGAAGGTCTGTTGGTCTAAGGTCTTAGTCTATCTCATTTTGAATCACTGAAGGAAGAGTTCTTGACTGGCTTTTCCCCAATATAGGGGTTTTAGCCCTGTGTGAGTGCCTACATTTGGGGTTCTTAATCTTTGTGTTTTGGTTTTGGTAAGTGCTTGATGAACTAAGATAAAAGAAGAACATAAGAATTCAAAGATATCACAAATAATTATCATCATAAAAAAATATTTTTGCCTTTCCGATTTTCTAACATCGTATCAGAGCCAAGGTGAGGAAGAAAGAAAAAGGGAGGTTGAAGATCTATTGAGGAAAAAGGATCATATAAGGAGATAAGCCTACAATCTACAGGAACTATGTCAAACTCAATGAAGGGAGAAAACAAATTAGATGGTTCCTCCAACTACAGGGCTTGGAAAAAGAGGATAGATCTCATTCTCGAAAAGAACAAAGTTTTGGATCCTGTTCAAGGAAAAATCAAGAAGCCTACAGATCGCAGAAAAACCAAAGTTTAGAGAAATCAAAATCTTGGCTATGAACCTAATAGTGGATGGAGTTAAAGACAACCTAATTCTGTACATATCCAACATAAATTCTGCTCAAGAAATGTATGAGGGTCTCTCCAAATTGTTCATCATCAAGAACATTGGTCAAATAACAAGCCTCAAGAATGAATTAAAGATTATTAAGATGACAAAAGATGATACTGTATCATCCTACTTTATAAGGATATCTAGAATTAGAGATGAACTCCAAACAATAGATGAAGTTTTCCCAGGAAAGGAGCTCGTACTGACGACTCTTTTAGGATTACCAAAACCTTGGAGTGCCTTTGCATTAGGGCTTAACAGTTGGAAGGATACTCCAACATTTGAACAAATGTGGAATGCATGCAGTCAAGAAGAAGCTCGAGTATCATTAATAAACAACAAGAAGGAGGATGAAGAAGAAAATACCTCCAATGCTTATTCCGCTCATCACAAAAAGAAAGTAACTTTCAAAAAGTACAAAGGACCAAAGAAGAAAGTTGACTTATCCAAGATTGAATGTTACGATTGTCACAAGATGGGTCGCTACAAAAGCCATTGTCCAGAGAATCCAAGTAATAAGAAGAGAGAAAGGGAACATGCGAATGTTGCTGATGAAGCTCCACCTAAGAAGAACAAGACTGAAGAATCAAAAGTCAAGGACTTATACTACTAAGTCCTCTCTCTCACTTATCCCTCTTTGTCTTCTATTTTTAGTTTTGAATTGTTTTCCTTTATGTTTTGATGTCTAGAGTTTGTAGGTTTAACATATCTTGTTAGAATATTTTCTGAATTATAGGTATCCCTCGAGATTGGATTAAGAGGGAGCCTTCACCATTTTACAAAAGATAAGTATTTTTGTTCCTTGTATCATCTTTTCATTACGATCATTCTTTTGAAATTTACTTTACATTACTGACATCGTAATGTCTAGGGTTTTGAATCACAAAGATTCTTGTTTGGGTGATTAATCATTAGATTGAATTTGCCCTCATTATATTATCATTTGATCATTCTTATGGAACCCTAAAAGGTACACTATAAAACGCTAACCTAAGGGTGTGTCAATTTGGATTATGAACCTTAGTCTACTCAAGGTTAATGAAATCTAGAAAACCTATTCATTCTATGTTTAGGGATTTTGGTATTGTTATAGAAACCCTGATTCTTTAGGGTTTGTTGTTAATGTCTAAGTTATGTATTGTAGCCCTAGATCTTTAGGGTTTAGTAAATTAAGGTTTATGAACAAAACCCCAGTAATGACTATAGTAAGATCCTAGGAATGAAACCCTAGGTACATATTCCTTTGTTTGATCGAAACCCTATGTTGATTTGGGGTAGCATCAGATATGCTCTAGCCACAAAAATTGGTGGAGAGGCTAAAGCACATCAGAACTCCAATACCCAGAAAGGGTTTGGGCAGATTTTAAACAGTTTGGAAGATATTAAAATAATTAATATTTTTAATGGAGTCCCTAAGTCTAAACTTGGGGAAAATAAAATATTAATGTGAATTAATATAAAACTTTGTTAGAATGGTCCAAAAGGCATGGATCAAGTCAGATCTAATCTTAGCCGTTGATTAGGGACTTAATTTCAGCCTTTGATTTGTCAATGAGAAAAGTATAGGAGGAGGCTTGAGGGTCACTTGGAGAACACACCAAGAGATCAAGATTTCGACTTTTTGGGGCTGGGTTTGCTAAGAAAGTTAAGAGAGTGATCAAAGTTCAACTGAGGGGCAGTGAATACAAAAGAAGAGAGGCAGAGATAGCACCGGGAGGATCAACGCAGTAGCTAGAGAGAGGGACGCAGAAGCAGCCAAGGGTTCACGCAGAGCCAGCCAGGAGCTGCGCAGTGCCTCACAGGGCTAGCGTGGGTGACACAGAGGGCCAGAGGGTTGACGCAGTGCCTCTAGAGGTTGACCCAGGCCAAGCCGGAGTGACGCTGGGCTAACGCTGGGCCAGAGAGAGGCTGACGTTGGGGTTTCGTGGGGCAGATTGGAGCTGTGGAGCTGCCATAGTGTTTATCTGGGGTTTCAACCGAAATATCTACTTTCGAGTAGAAAGGTACTACCGTTGAGATTTTTCTCTATTGGGTGAGCCAAATTTGGCACCCAAATTGTATTCTGAAACTACTTAATAAATCAAACCCTCAGATAGCTGCACCGGTTTTCCCACATTGGGTTTTTTCGAGGACATTAGTCCAAAAACAAGGTGTCACTTGTGTGCTTGTTTCTAGTTCCTTCAATTGATGATCTGTGATGTGTTGAGCATGCATTTGTATTTATTTCCAGTATTTACATGGTAAATAACTTGTTAATTAACATAACAAGTAGGTAGGAATAAATCAGTAAAGTGTATGAAGGGTTTCTAACGTGTCAGACTTAGAAATTCCAACACCCTAGTCTGGTCAAAATTGTTTTATATCTAACATTGATGTATTAATGTTTGTGTATTGGATTTATTTAGTAGATATTGTTGTGAGATGATAATGCATGGTTATGAAATCCTAGATATATTCAAATATGCTAACTTAATTGTTGATACTCAAATTTTAAGAGACCACATTGTTGATAATATTTTTTCAATTGTTGATATGAATTTGGTTTGATGATAAAATCTAGGGTTTGCAACAAACCCTAATAGAGTTTGTCATACAATTTTGAAAGTAATATTGAAGCCCTAGATGTATAATACTATGAGTGGATTGTAATTGGATTAAATTGTCGATATCTAAGGCTTTGTGTCTCAACAATAAAGTCTAGGGCTTTGTGACAAAACCCTAGCTAGAAATTGACGTTCAATATGTCCCTTGAATATTTCCATTATAGTAATATGATTTAGTTAACTTCATGCTTTCGTATGTTTGTACTTTGTTGTACTTGCTATTAAAGTTTTGCAGGTACATGGTCATCAAGATGTGGAAGATGTTCGTGATTGAAGATGTTCATAATAATGAACCTCATGAAAGGAAGCTATAAGAATGATGATGATCAAGATGACTTTGATGCCATAAGAAAGATGAAACCTTGAAAGAATGAAGTTTCTTTAAAGTTATGAAGCTGATCAATCTCCCCAAGTTGAGAGGGAGTCTGGATAGAAGAAAGGGTAGATCTCCCTAATTAAGAGGGAGGACATATTATGACAGTGAATACCTTAAAGTAAACAAAAGTACTATAGGCAAAAGGCTTGAGAAGATCTGAAGATATATTTGGTGCTGCTGAAGAAATAAAAGAGGAAGAAAGCCTTTGACAAATTATATGTTGATATAAGCAACATCTGAATGAATGAGGATCCCGAAGGTTTGTGTTTACTTGTATGCATATTTGAAAGTTTATCGCTGATTGGGGTTTGTGTTTGAACAAGTAAATCTTTCCATAAAAGGATGAATGTTGATTTCTGTAGCATCGGATGTGCTCTTGCCTCGAGATTTTGCAAAGAGGCTAAGACGCATGCATTCTCCAATACGCAGAAATTGTTTGGGAAAATTCCACCTAGAGATGATTTAATTAAAATAATTAACTTTTTAAAATGGTTCCCTAAGTCTAAACTTAGGAAATTTGGTTAATTAAAGGGTATTAATTAAATCAGGTGTGAATCTTCTAGAAGAAGACGAGGATCAACTCCCAGTTAATCTTAGCCATTGATTATGTTTTAATCTTGGCCATTGGTGCTCCAACAAGACATTATAAGTAGGAGTTCGATGGGCACTTGGAGAACACACTTGTGCAGCTCGATTTTGCTGGGAAGTTGATTTCCTGAGTAACAACTGTGAGTTGCCAGAAGTGACTTAGTAAAGTCGAAGCAGTGAGAGAGGGGCAAGCATAATAGACCGAAGGAGAGTTTTCTAGATCCGAGGAGTGCAAGGCAGAGAAGACAGAGAGAGGTTCAAAGAGGCAACACAGAGCTTTAGAGGGAGTTCGAGATTCAGCTGGGAAAGTCGAATTCCAAAGCCAGAAGCCGGGGTGTGAGACCATAGGGCCAGAGGATTGAAGTTCCAGCCAACAGAAGATCAGAGGAGGAGGTGACGCAGAGCCTAGAGACAGTATGCAGATCTGCGTAGGTTGACGCAGAGGCAGTGTGGGGCTAACCATCTAGAGCCGGGATCAGATTCGGATCACCAGTGACAGTGTGAGATTTTTCTCACTATCTTCTTGTCAGTATTTATTTGTATGAGATTGCCAGTTTGGGCATCTAATGATTTGTACTCAGATTACTACTACATAATAAATAAAACCCTTAGCTACTGCACCGATTTTCCCACATTGGGTTTTTCCGGGGACATTTGTCCAAAAACAACAATGTATATGTGTGTGTTTATTTCTCTCTAGTGCAGTATTTAGTTTCCATCGTATTTTATTTTGTGTAGGCTGCAATGTATGTATTTTAATATTTCCCGTAGAAAACTGCAAGTAATTTGTTCAAGTAATTTAACAAATAGGAGAAATATCATCAGTTTGCTGCAGTAGGAAAATTGAAGTTTAACATGTCTCTTATCGATTATGAACCTAACTAGGCTTAGGTATTTGGTGTATAAAGTTTGAATGCTTGAATACTTCCATTATAGTAATATGATTTTGTTAACTTCATGCTTTCATATATTAGTACTTTGTTGTACTTGCTAATAAAGTTGTGCGGTTACATAATCTTCAAGATATGGAAGATGTTCGTGATTGAAGATGTTCATAATAATGAGCATGATGAAAGGGAGTTATAAGAATGATGATGATCAAGATGACCTTGATGCCATAAGAAAGATGAAGCCTTGAAAGAATGAAGTTTCTCTGAAGTTATGAAGATGATAAATCTCCCCAAGTTGAGAGGGAGTTCGGATAGAAGATGTTGAAGGAAATATAACTAGGTTCGGTCTTCATAAATGTACTTTTGATATTTGTACTTATTCAAGGAAAGAAATATTATTTTTATTATATATGTCAATGAGTTTCTTGCTCATTGAAATAGGTCTGGTACATGTTAAGTGCTGTAGGTGAGTCAAGGAGTCAAAACAAATTGATTGAAGACCTTAAGGGCATGTTACTCCATGTATATGTTTGTATAAGAGTCAAAGGATAACCCTCCAAGCAAAGTCAAGTCTCCTCCAAAGCAAAGACACCTCCAAAGAAGCAATCCGAGCTATATATGTCAAGTCGGCCAACAGTCTTCTAGTCGGCCTAAAAGAAGGGACAATCCTCTATATATAGAGGCTGTCCACTCCATTATAACATCAACCAAGGATCTCTGAAATCAACGAAGGATAGAAGCCAAGAAGAGAGAGGAAAAGACAAGTCTAAAGGGTCTCCTAACTGCAACGAAGAAAGGAGAAGATAAAGCAAAGGTGTAGGACTGTTTCTAGGGCTAGAAACATTTACACGTGCGAGGAAAGGGAGTGTAAATCTGCGGGTATAACAACAACTAGAGAATAGCCCAAGAATCATTATTGGTTGGGCTAGAAATTAGGCCTATAAGGCCACCTAAGTCAAGCGAAGAATTTTCTCTCTCAAATGAAGGTGAAAGGACCCTAAACTACAAGGATCCCTGCCACACGTGCGAAGAATTTAGGGCTATTGTATAGTCATATCGAGTCTGCTCCAACATCTCAAGAAACATCTTGTTTGGTGAAAGAAGGAAGAAGTCTACTTGAGAAAAGGGCATCACTAAGTATAGAAGAGTAACATCTCATATAAAGCTCTCTCAAGAAAGGTCTATCTCTAGACAAGCAACAAAGGAGGACGGAGTGCTGGGGAGAAAAGCCTTGGAAGAAGGAAGTCTATGTGTTGGGAACAAAGTGCAAAAAATAGGAGAGAACTTGACTTGTGCTTGGAGGACATCCTAGTCAAGGGTCAAGGGTTTGGCATTGATCAATAAGAAGCTTCAATAAGAGAAACTTATCGAAGGGTTTTCCTCTTTAAGAGAGAGGTTTTGGCCTTGGCAGAGAGCCAACATTTGTGTTCTTATCTTTATGTTTTTGGTAGCAGTTTGATGAAACACACACACTAATACTAAGAAGAAGTTCAAGCTAAGATAATTGTAAAAGTGCTTCACAAATTGTTATCAACTGGACAAGAATCCTAATACACACTGGTGCCCTTGATTCTTCAACATGGTCTCAGAGGTAAGGTGACACATGAAGGAAAGGGCATCTCAAGAACACTCATCAAGGAAGGTGATGTACAAAAGTTGAAGCATCTAGCCAAGAAGTCTCATTCACTTCAAGGACAATAAGGTCTACCATCTATCTTTCATCAAGGAAGACTACAAAGCAAGAAGAAGAGCCTTACACAAAGGCACCTACAAGAAGAGAAAATCAAAGAAGGACCTACATCAAGCTACAAGTCATCATGAAAATCTTATCACCAAGTCAAGTCCACTTGGAGAAAGCAACTTGAAGAACATCAAGATCTAAGGAAGGCAAGCCATCAAACCTTCAAGGAAAAAGCAAGTCTACTACATCTCAAAATCTATCAAGTAAGTATATGTCCCCTTATGAATATACAACAGTGTCTTTTTGCAAGGAGAGCAACAAATTGGTAGGGATCAATAACTTTCTTGCATGAAAGAAGAGGACTGATTTACTTCTCAAGGAGAATGAACTCCTAGAACACATCAAAGGGAATATTAATATTACTGCTAATGAACAAACTCAAGGCTTAGCCAAGTACAATAAGGATGAGACAAGAGCTCAAAGGATTTTAATAGAATCCATCAAAGACTCTCTCATTCCTTATGTCTCCAAACTTGAAACATCAAAAGAAATCTATGATAAACTAGTAGAGCTATTCTCGGTAGCCACAGTTGGAGAAGTGATATCTCTACGAAATGAATTCTACAAGATGAAGATATCAAAGGAAGGAATAGCTACCTACTTCATGAAGATCTGCGAGATGAGGGATCAACTTCAAGAGCTAGGGGAAGTCATGTCTGACAGAGAAATGACAACCTTAGTACTCAATGCTCTGCCTGAGGATTGGGGCAACTTCACATCAAGCATATATGCCAAGAAGGAAGCCACCCCACTAAGTAAAATATGGTCTCTGTGCAAGATAAAGGAAACAATACTTAAAGTAAAGGAAGATGTGGGATCAAAGGAGAAAGCATTTGCTACCATGGCTAAGAGAAAGGGAAAATTTGACAAATTTGGCCCACGAAGAACAAACAACAAAGGTATGTCCAAAATCCAATGCTATGGATGCCAAGGATATGGACACTGCAAAAGGAATTGTCCTAAACTAAAGGACACCAACAACAAAAGAAAAAGAGAAGAAGCTCACATGACTCAAGAGGTGAAATAAGAAGAAAAGAAGCAAAAGAAGGAAGATCCTCCAGATCTCTACTATGACTAAGTCTACTTCTTTACCTAAAGTCTTCTTTCCAAGTCTTGAGTAGGATAGGAGCATGTAGGAATAGAATAAAATTGCATGGCTAGAAACATCTTCTAGAATCTAGAAGCATGAAGTAGATAAAGTTATAGATACTCATGTAGAAAGAACATTTATAAATGAGAATAAAATTCATGGTTAGAAATATCTTCTAGAATATAGGAGCATGGTAGATATAACTCAAGATATTCATGTAGAAGGAGCATACCTAGAATAGGATCTCATCCACAATGAAAGAAAATTGATCATGATTAAGAATCTTAGAAGACCTCCATCATCAAAAGGAAAGAAACATTTGCAAGGTAAGGGTCTTCAAGATTCTCTGATGGAATCTTCAAAAGAAGATTCATAAACAAAAGCAGATGTCTCATCGGGAATTCCATTCATGGGATTCAAAAAAAGGATGATATGCAGGAAAGCTAAGATGAAGCAAGAAGAGCCACACCAAGGACAACCAAATAAAGCTGTGATGATCAAAGGAGAATCAAGATGAGACATGTATGCATCAAAGTTTAGTCATGTTATCATTTGTATATTATTGAGTCGCGGGAATAGTTCTATAACATGATCAAGTAGGAAAGAATCTCTTTCACCAATGACATGCTCGAAGGCATGTACTACAATACAATGAAGGTCAACAAAGAAAATACTCAAATAAGGAGTATAAGATTGCTGACTAAGAAGCAGGTAAAGAAGAAACACTGACTAGTCCTAGAAGCAAGCAATGAAGAAGTGCTCTCACAAGGAGCAAAATGTGGTTGACCAATCTATCCAAGAAGAAGCAAGTGAGGAAAGAGATCAAGTGTGTGAAGAACATCATGATCATCAAGAATCACTATCTGACAAGATATTCTGAAGACATCTCCCGAAAGAAGGAATGACAACTCTAACAAAGGAAGAGAAAGATCAAAGGAACCTTGACACCTGTGAAGGCCTTGGAGATATGAAAGGTGCAGATAACTGATTCTACTCTACGAAGATGTCATGATGAAGAAGCCATCCAGCAAAAGCACCATTTAATGTTGAAGCAATATTAGGATGAAGTCATGAAGGACTACTAGATCAAAGCATGGGAACAAGCAAGTTCAAAGAAGAATCCATGTGAAGAGTAGTCTGAAGCATAAACAAGATGACAAGGAATAATCAGATGACAAGAGAACCTGGTATGTGATAAGAAGGCCACTTTCCACGAAGGAAGCAATGACATGACAAAGAAGGAAGGAAAGTGATCGATGGATGGTGCCCTACCAAGAAGAAGTTTGAACAAAGACTTCATGACATCAAAGGAAGGAGATCAAGTAGCTGGAGGACCCATGAAGAAGAAGTTGCTGATGTGTGGACAAGTCCCTAGCTAAGAGGGAGTTATAACAAGTTCCCAATTACAAAGGAACTTGGACAAGTACCTTGTCAGAGGATACTTGGACATGTCTTCCTCCATTGAGAGGAAGTGATAGACGCAACATTCTTGTATTCACTTGGGAAGAAAGAATGGGAGGATTGGGTAATCATCTGGCATTCGATACTCTTTGAGGATGTGTAGGGAATCCAAGACAAGAATAGGCACGAGGACTAATATTCTTTGAGGGTTGGGAACGCAAGATAAGAATTGTTCTAGAAGGTCATACTCAGTGAACACCCGGGTGGGTATGTACCTTGAGAGACAATGACTAAGGTGTCTATAACTCATTTGTGTCGCCAACATTGTGCTTTGATCTATTAAGAGATAGAGCTATCCGTCAAGACCTTGTTGTGGAAGCACTGTTGGTCACTATGATGCTATAACAGATGGATTGACAATCCGGTTTCTCTTATATGAATTCTTCAAGATTGAAACATAGCCAAACAACTTGTAATGTTGTATGAATACCTCCCTAGTTAAGAGGGAGTGTTGAAGGAAATGTAATTAGGTTCGGTTTTCATAAATGTACTTTTGATATTTTGTACTTATTCAAGAAAATAAATATTATTTTTATAATATATGTCAATGAGTTTCTTGCTCATTGAAATTAGTCTAGCACATGTTAAGTGCTATAGGTGAGTCAAGGAGACAAAAGAAAATGATTGAAGACCTTAAGGGCATGTTACTCCATGTATATGTTTGTATAAGAGTAAAAGGATAACCTTCCAAGCAAAGTCAAGTCTCCTCCAAAGCAAAGACACCTCCAAAGAAGCAATCCGAGCTATATATGTCAAGTCGGTCAACAATATTCTAGTCTGCCTAAAAGGAGGGACAATCCTCTATATATAGAGGTTGTCCACTCCATTATAATGTCAACCAAGCATCTTTGAAATTAGCTAAGGATAGAAGCCAAGAAGAGAGAGGAAAAGACAATTCTAAAGGGTCTCCTAAGTGCAGCGAAGAAAGGAGAAGATAAAGCGAATTTGTAGCACTGTTTATAGGGATAGAAATAGTCACACGTGCGAATAAAGGGAGGGTAAATCTGCTGGTATAACAACAGCTAGAGAACAATGACACGTGCGAAGAAAGGGAGGGTAAATCTGCAGGTATAACGACAACTAGAGAATAGTCCAAGAATCATTATTGGTTGGGCTAGAAATTAGGCCTATAAGGCTTCCCAAGTCAAGCGAAGAAGTCTCTCTCTCAAACGAAGGTGAAAGGACCCTAAACTACTTGAGAAGGAAAGTTAAAGAAGGAAGAAGTCTACTTGAGAAAAGGACATCACTAAGTATAGAAGAGGAATATCTCATATAAAGCTTTCTCAAGAAAGGTCTATCTCTAGACAAGCAACAAAGAAGGATGACGAAGTGTCGGGGAGCAAATTGCGGAAGAAGGAATTCTGTGTCGAGAACAAAGTGCAAAATAGAGGAGAGAACTTGACTTGTGCGTGCGAAGAATTTAGGGCTGTTGTACAGCCATATCGAGTCTGCTCCTACATCTCAAGAAACATCTCGTTTGGTCAAAGAAGGAAGAAGTCTACTTGAGGAAAGGACATTCACTAAGTATAGAAGAGGGACATCTCATATAAAACTCTCTCAAGAAAGGTCTATCTCTAGTCAAGCAACAAAGGAGGACAAAGTGCTAGTGAGCAAAGTGCCAGGAGAAGGAATCTATGTGCTGCAAACAAAATGCAAAAAAGAGGAGAGAACTTGACTTGTGCATGGAGGACATCCTAGTCAAGTGTCTAAGGTTTGGCATTGATCAATAATAAGCTTTAATAAGAAGAGAGGTTTTGGCCGTGACAGAGAGCCAACATTTGTGTTCTTGTCTTTATGCTTTTTGTAGCAGTTTGATGAAACATACACACTAATAATAAGATGAAGATCAAGCAAAGATAATTGTAAAAGTGCTTCACAAATTGTTATCAACTGGAGAAGAATCCTAATACATACTTGTGCCCTTGATTCTTCAACAAAGGAAAGGGTATATCTCCCCAGTTAAGAGGGAGGACATATTATGATAGTGAATAACTTAAAAGTAAGCAAAAGTACTATAAACAAAAGACTTGAGAAGATCTGAAGATATATTTGGTGCTGCTGAAGAAATAAAAGAAGAAGAAAGCCTCCGACAAATTATATGTTGATATAAGCAGCATCTGAATGAATGATGATCCTGTGATGAAGGAAATGTAACTAGGTTCGGTCTTCATAAATGTACGTTTGATATTTGTTATTCAAGAAAAACAATATTATTTTTATAATATATGTCAATGAGTTTCTTGCTCATTGAAATAGGTCTAGCACATGTTAAAGTGCTATAGGTGAGTCAAAGAGTCAAAAGAATTATGGTTAAGACCTTAAGGACATGTTACACTAGGTATACTTATGTATTAGAGTCAAAGAAGACACCTCCAAGCAAAGTCAAATCTCCTCCAACCATGTGGCACCATCAAAAGAAGCCATGCGAAGCAAAGAAGTCTAGTCGGCCTGATGGACACTACGTGTCAACAACCCATAGCAGTAAACCCCCTTTCTTTCGCAGAAGGGATAGCGCCTGATCGACATGTCCATGCCGTTCAGCTATCATCATCGGCCTAATTTCCAAGATGTTATAATGTAAACCCATTCTACATGTATATGATGTAAATAATCTCAGCAGATCCATGTCATGTATGTAACAACCTAGGTAAACCTACTTTTCTAGTGACGATCTACATTCTGGGAGGTTTTTTGTCTCGACTCTCACTGATCCGTTCTCGGATGGTTGGCAGAGTTTTCCCCTAGTCTTACCCCAAAGCTGGAATGGATTTTGTCGCTATAGGCGAGTCCTAGTGTTCTAGATCGAGTCTATGTAAAATTGATTTTGAAATAATCTTAACTATTTGGTTAGGTTATTTTATTACAAATTGCTTGGTCTACTAGCTTTTATTTGTGTCGCAGAAATGGGTAGTCTGTGAAGGTGTTAAGTTTAGCTATGTTCTATGCTAGAGCAATTTATTTAAATTTTCACAGTTAGTAATCATATCAGCATTAAGATAAACTGCAGATAGAACATAAATATAAAACACAAAAGACAAGCCAAGACAAGAGGACACAAGATGTGGCGCTAGCCAGGGACAAACCCCACAATGTGCGGGGAAACCCTTTGATCAAATCTTCTTTTATCTTCGAAGTTCAACAGAGAAAGAGAGAGAGAGTACATTTACAATAGAAGTCAACACTATGACTTATCTAGATCTAGCATAGATCATTTCGTATAACGATGAGATCAGTTGAAGACATTCTGCTTCAACTGATTCTCAAGGTGACTCCTTCACCTATCATCGTGCTGCATTTGGTCCTCGAGTTGCACTTGGTCCTCGAGTTGCACCACTGCATACTGCACCATGCTGTACTAATCATGATTATCATCATGCTGCCCATGTCCATGATCTTATCCGTCATCATGCTGCTCAAACTAATGTGCATCATCATCATGTTGATGCCTCTGCTCCATGTATCGTTGTGCTGCCCGTGCACATGATCTCATAGTGCTGCCCATCATGCCGCTGCCTCTGCCTTCTCGTTGCTTCATCATTTTGCAACAATTTGCTTCTATTGATATCAGCCTTAGTTGTTTGCTATGGCTTGCAGCCTAGCAAAGCAGCTAGGCTATATTATTTCTGTATAGGGTTGGCTATGTATCAGGGCTGCATATGTCCATCACTGTGTATGGATATGACCACTGGTGCATTCCATACATCATCAAGTGTATATATATGATGGCGTCCCCATTCCATACACAATGTATATATATGACTGCGATGATTGTGTGGCCACTATAACTTCATTCCCATATGCGTATATGACTGCATGGTAATGCTGTGCATGGCAACGTATATACCATCCACGCTGTGTTACATCGTATGAGTGTTTGTGCATATATAGCTTTATGACTGCGGCTGCTCCAGACATTACGTTGACTGATCTGCGTGTTGACTGCGTTAACTTCTGAAACAACGTGTATCTTCTACGCTGCCAGATCCACATATATCACGTGCCATGAATGCATTGTATGTTGCTGCGTGTTATCTACGCTACCAGATCAAGTGTATGCTGTGTGGATACGTAATGACCAGCGTATAGGATTTCATCATATTGCTGCGGCTGCGTTCCAATATATATTGTCCTTGCATTATAGCGTATGTATGCCCATCGTATATTCTGTGTATATAAGTCTTAGAGTGTGTTGCCATGGCTGTGTTATCCATGATACTGCGTGGTAAGGTCCTTTATCACTGTGGCTTCACCAGATTACATGTTGTGCGTAAGAACAGTGTGTATCTTCTACGCTGCCAGATCCAAGTGTATGCTATGTGTATACATAATGACCAGCGTATAGACACCGTATGAACTGCGTATTGTTCCATATGCTTTGACTGCGGTTCCCTTTTATTGACAGTGTATAACTGTATCTAGAGCATCACTTAATTGTGCGTATAATAGCTGGATTAGGGCATCGTACTTGTAGCTAGGGCATCATTTAACTCTGCGTATAATTGCTAGATTAGGGCATTGTACTCTTTAGTATCTCTCCTTCTCCAAAAACCCAAGACGTGGAGAGGAGGTCACCTAAAAAATGTGTGTGGAATGACTTAAAGTCTTCTTCTATTTATACTAAAAACGTATAAGTGAATAGACATGACGTTTGGGCTTCTAGAGCCTACATAAGGGCTGGTCGGCTTGATAATAATTACATAAACAAAATAAATTCATATCTCCATAAATACTTATTGGAATTGGATGATCTTTGGATCAATCTTACACCTCTCGGCGAGAGGGATCCAATAAAAATATCAGCTGCCATAAATAAGCTGACCCACATGGAGTTTGGCCCTAGTTGCCAGTTTAATAGAGGGTCTATTACAAATGGGTTTTACCCCTTATGATGTCAAAAATATGAAAATCATGATGTAAAGTGTCATGAGGGTTGGAAAATAATTTATCCCCTCGTAGGTTAATTAATTAAATTTTATGGCCAAAAAATTAATTAAAATCCTAAGCCAGAAATTTAATTAATTCTAGGTTCTAGGTAAACTTAAATTTTCCGAAGGAAAAATTCGTTAGTCCTAAAAAATTAAATTTTAAAAGGTTTTGGGACTAAGGTAAATTAATTATTTTGCCAAATTTTAAACCTTTGATCCTTGGGATTAAATCAAAGTCAAATTTTTGGGGAAATTAACTCAAAATTTTAATTTTTGAGTTAATTAAAATGCATTTAATTAAAATTTTTGATTTTCCCCAAATATTTAAATATTTCGACGGATGAGATTAAAAGAGATTTTAATCTTCAACAACGGTCGAGATTGCTTTGACGATGATCACTCGAACTAGCCGTTGGAGGATTTATCTTTAAATAGGAAGTCATTTGTCAGTTGATCCATCCGATCTGGAACTCGTGTGCTAAGCAAAAAGCTCGTGTAATCTTTTTTCTGGATAATAAAGGACGTCTTTGGGGTTAAATTCTGCTGGTGTTACTCTTCATGGGAATACTGTAAGGTGTGTTGTTTTCATGCATAATTTTTTTTAAAGCCATTGATGATTGCTTTTGAAGAGTGATTTGAGTACAGGTATCTTGCTCAGTCGGTGGGGTTTGAATAATAATCTAAATTTTGAACATAATAGCAAGTATCTCTATTTGTCTGAATTTTATTTTATTTTCTCACTCTATTTTGATGGCTAGATTGAGTTTTGCAGGGAAATTTTGATTGTAGATCCTCGGGCATTAGGGGAAGTTTTGAGTTGGACTAACCAACTCCCGATCCGTGTTTCCTGAAGAGCGCAACGAAATTAATCCTGGGCTTATCATAAGAATTTTTCTTTATTAATGCATGAGGGTTTCAAGTTAGCACCTTTAAAATTTAAAATATTTTAATTTACGTGCAACATAATGGATGGTAGATATTGCTGATTAGAGCCTGCAGTTTGTAAAATTTGTAATTATTTTCCTAACATGGGTTTTTCTGGGTTTTAGTTTTTATCATTGTATATATTGTTTGGGTGTTTTATTGTTGTCGTGCAGCTACAGATCTGAGGAAGAAATTTATGTAGAGTCCAGATCTAGGCCCTGGAGGGTAAGATTTGGATCTCTGGAGTTTATTCACATAATTTTCCAGGGATATTATTCAGATTTTTGTAGTCCAAGGGTTTAAAATTTCTTGGATCTGGAATTTTTCATAGTGGTTTCAGGGATGAATCTGAAGCAAAAGGATTTAACATTTTAATCAGAATTTTTGGAAATAATTTAAAGGGTTTTCTGGCTACCATTAGTTTTCCGATCTGCTAGCTGGGTTTTCAATTTCGCTGCAAAATTTCGATTTTTTATAGAGAAAACCCTTTCTTTTTCTTCCCTCTGCTGCTGCTTGCGCTTTCCATCTGCTACCCAAGCTTCCTTCTCTTCTTCGTCCCTCGAACCATGCTCGCAGCTGTGCCATCCTACTTGTAGCTCCAACGTGGTGGCTCCATCACCCATGCAACCTTTTTTTGGCTCTCCTCACCTACTCGAGCCCCTCCGCCACCTTTGTTGCACCTGCAAAAAATTGCGTTGTCCTTTATTCTCCTTCGCTGACCATCAGAACCTGCTCTCTTTAATTCTCGTTTCCCTGCCATTCCTCTACTTGCATTTTCTTCATGACTCCCTCCTGCAAAACTTCAACGCGACCATCCTTTCTCCTCTCCTCTTCAAAACCTGCAAATCCTCTCATCAATCTACCTATCCCAATGCTCCATTTCTACAGTCTCTCGTTGCTCGGCTTCCCTAACTGCGGCTCCGTCTCCTCTCTTGTAGTCGCTGTCAAAACCCTTCAAGCCTCCTTCCTACCGTCAACTTGCAAGCAAGCCCTCGACTTTTCCTCTCTTCTTTTCTTTTCGATTTAGACTGTTTTTTTTTTTTTTTTTTTTAAATTTTATCCCCTTTGTTATTTCGTTAGGGTTAGAATTAGTTTCATATTTTTTTGATTTTATTTTTGTTTTACATTTTTTTGTTTTTTAACTCACTTAGATTTGTCTTTTAATTTTTCAAATTCGATTTCTTATTTACTTTTCATTTTGATTTAATTTTGTTTTGTTTTGTTTTTTTTTTATCCTAGGTTTGTTTTATTTTGATTTAATTTAATTTTTTGATTTAATTAATTTGTTTTTTATTATATATTTATTTCATTTAAAAGCGATTTAAAACATTTAAAAAATATTCAAAAAAATTTAGAAGGCAATAAAAATTCTAAAAGAAAAGAAATAATTTACGTGACTTTAAAATTCCTAAAAGAATTAAATCAAAGGAGGATTTCTGTTTTCATATTAAAAATTTTAATGTGGTCTATGGCCCATTAAAATTTCAATTTATTAACCCTTTTGATTTGTTTTACTTTTGTCACATTAAAAATTTAATCTCTTCATTTACCACGTTAAATTGTTTGCTTAAGAGATAATTAACATTCAAATTGAAAGTTCCTTGGTGTCATTGGTGTTAAGTGTAAAATTTTAATTTTTGTGGTATTGATTTCTCTATTGGCAAGTGCAATTAATGTTTTAAAAATTATAGTGCCTATAGGAGAAAGATAAATTCTTCTAAGATCTGGGATTTAATTGCTAGAAACTTGTGCATAATAAAGTTTTGGACTATTTGTCAGATTTATAAATTGCTTTAGATAACTTGTTTTTATTTAGTCTATGGTTAATTGAATATAAAGGTACTAGTCTATAATCATTTCTATCTTGTGGTTGTGTCTTGGTCGTATTAGTGTTTGATCTATTCATCTTAGTTAGCCAAGACTTATTTACATTCGTCAACTTGTCCATCTTTAAGTCTCCTAGAGCCCGTGCTTCACAAGCTATCCTCATTCATTCATCCCAGGGACTACCCCCCTTGACTTGTCTAGGAGAGAGTTGAAACGGAGTGAGTAAGGATTAGAGTGACAACCCTTACTCTGAGTGTTGTCACAGTGCCTAGACACTTTGTGCGACAACATTTGTTGGTGCCGTTGTCGGGGACAAAGTTTTCTGTCCTTGGTCCTCTCAATCTCTTCTCATCATTCAATCCTTTCATCTTCACCCATTCATCTTCATCTCATTTTTATCATATCGTCTTTTGTGTCTATGTTAGTTTTCTCTTCGGGTGGCAACTCCACTTCCTTCATTTCATGCAGGGGCGTGTACTAGGAGGAACCCAAGCAACTTGGCTAATCCTGCTCCAGATCTGGAAAGGGCTCTCAGAGCTCGATTAAACAAGCTCTCTTCTCGTACACTCCTTGATAATCTCGGCCAGGAAGCTCTCTGTGACATCCATTCAATCTTCTTGAATCCTCCCGTTTTAGACATCATGGATATCTATGAGACTCTTAACTTTGCTAACATCCAGGGTTATCCCCATAACCTTCCTAATAATGGTCTAGACAAGCTACTCGCTTTCCAAGGAAATAATGCAATCACTGTTAAAAATCATTTATATGCTTTTCAGACTTGGTGGGCTAAATTCGCTCATGCTCATAATTATGAGGATGTGCAAATGAAATGCTCCATCTTGACCCTTGAGTAGGATGCTATGGATTGGTTTAGGAATAGGCCTGATCATAGCATTGATTCATTTGATTCCCTCCTTAATGCTTTTAGAGAGAAATTTGGTGACAAGAAAGAAGATCGATTTCTAGCAAAAGCCATTAGGGTCATTAAAAAGAAAGAAAATGAAACTTGTGAAGAATTTAAGAAAAGGTTTAATTGTATGCTTAAAGAGATATCTACTGATTACAAGCCAACTGAGAAAACGCTTCTAGAATATTATCTCGATGCTTTCAATCCTGACACTTCTTATGAGCTAAGAAGGACCAAGCCTGGTGACTACAAGGCTTGTCAAATTACAACTAAAGAGTTGGAAAGAGATAAGAAGGCTTTTGGCAAATCTGAAATTCCTGGGTTTGATAGATCTGCTGTTAAATCAAAAGAACCTAAAGGAAAAGAAAAGGAATTTGAAGAAGAACTTATGCAAAAATTGCTTAAGAAGTTAGAAAATATGGAGTTAAATCAAGCTAGGATGATTGCTGATCACGCTAAGGAGATAGCTACATTACAGTCTAGGTTGATTCAAATGAAAAGAGCTCAAATGCATCAACTTATGGGTCAGAATAATAATAATAATAATAATCGAAATAATTGGCAGAAGAAAGGTCAGTCTAGTGAGCAAAGGCCTCCTCACCCTCTCGAAACGAATAATCTTGTGGAGGAGAAATTGCCTTATTGTAGAGCATGTGATGAGCTTCATGAAGAAGCCACTTGTCCTATTATCAAGAGAATCGTGCATCATGAGATCCCTTGGACAAGCAACCAGATAAATGTGGTTGGTAAAGAATATTTCAATATTGTTTGTCACAGAAAAATTGGGAAGAGGTCAAGGGAAATAGTTAATCTGTCGAACCTTTCACATCTTCGTATAGTATCAATAATTTTGGTCAAGAAAATGATGTCTTAGTCAAAGTCTTTGGTGAGAAACCTCCACCTGAGCGAGTCCTTGAAATCGCTAAGGGCAAGGGGTTAACTTATCGAAGGAGAAATCAAAATGATAATCTGGTTAATTCTCGAAGTCTTAACTTTGGATCAGCATCTAGAATGAATATTGATCTAGGAGGTTGGTTTAATAACTCTAAAGTTTTGGTCCCTGTCACTGAAATAGTAAAGATCCCCTCTTAAAGGACTAAGTTATTGAATGCTATTAGTAGCACCCAAGCAAATGCAACTCAAGAGAAACCTCCTGAGGCTTTCTATTAGGATGATCCCATATACTTCAAGAGTATGGATTCTGATAATAAAGAGCACTCTCCATTTTTCATTACTTTGCTTGTGAACAATTATCACTTATGCAATTGCATGCTTGACTCTGGTGCTTCTGCTTGTGTGATGACTAAGAGAGTCATGGAACAACTTAACTTAAGGATATCTAGGCCGTACTATAACATATGTGCCATGGATTCGAAGAAAATTAAACTTCATGGGTTGATTAAGGACTTACAAGTCCATCTGTCTATCTACCCCGATATCATGATTGTCATGGATATACTTATGGTTGATGTGCTTGATGCTTGGGGTATGCTGTTGTCTAGGAAATGGGCCTTTGTTTTAGGAGGAAGCATACAAATGAACTGGTCATATGCTATGATTCCTTCCCCTAATGGTGAAAGATATCTTACGTTAAACAAAGAGCCTGAAAGGAGATTCCATGTGGAAGATCCTAAAAGTCGCCACAATGAAATCATAAGTGAACAAACTAGCTTGGGTAATCATGCTATCCTATCTAATTCTATCATTCCCTTGGAGGCCAAGGTTGAAGAAAAAATGGGTAATTTAAAAGATAAGGTTTGGTATTTATACTTTGATGGTGCAACATCTAGGCGTGGTAAAGGTGCAGGGACCCCCTTAAAATCTCCCCTTGGTCATATTTTCAAATTTGCCTATCGATTAGAATTTGAAGCGACCAACAATGTGGTTGAATATGAAGCCTTATTGTTGGGTATTGAATTGGCAAAAGCTTTAAAAGTTAAATTGATAAGTATTGAGGGTGATTCAGATTTAGTTATGATGCAAAATAAAAATAAATTCACATGTAAAAATCAGAGATTAAAAAATTATAGGAATGCTGTGTGGGATACCATGGAGTATTTTGATGTCATTAACCTTGAAGCTATCCCAAGGGAACAAAATAGTTTGGCCGATGAGTTAGTTGTCGCTGCTTCCACCATGCAATTATCTGATAATTTAATCGAAGATAAAATTAAGATGGAAATTGTTTTTAGACCTTCTATCCAGATAATTCTTAGCATTGGGAAGTCTTTGATGATGAAAGACAAATGATTCCCTTCTTAGACAATTTGGATGAGTTTCAGGGTTTTCAAGTAAATTACAAGGAGGATGGACCTGATATCGATGAAGATATTT
This sequence comes from Pinus taeda, assembly GCA_000404065.3. Lineage (NCBI taxonomy): Eukaryota > Viridiplantae > Streptophyta > Pinopsida > Pinales > Pinaceae > Pinus > Pinus taeda. The sequence continues at coordinate 78,605 of APFE031292586.1, forward strand.
TAAATCCTACTCCTCGGAATGTTGTTTCTTTTGAGCAACACTTTGATTGGCATGATGCTGTTAAGAAGAAAGAGGAAAGTAAAATTGATCCTAGAGAGTTTGTTGAAGTAAACATTGTTGATTTGGGGTAGCATCGGATGTGCTCTAGCAATGAAAATTGGTGGAGAGTTTAAAGCACATGAGATATCCAGAACCCAGAAATGGTTTGGGGAAATTTAGCCTAGTGAAGCAGATATTAAAATAATTAATATTTTTAATGGGTTGTGTTGACTGCTATGTGTCAACGACCCATAGCATTGCACCCCCCCTTTTTGCAAAAGGGATAGCGTTTGATCAATGTGTCCGTGCCGTTTGACTATCATCATCAGCGTGATCATGCTATATTGTAAACCCAATCTGCATGTGTAACTTGTAAATAATCTTAGCAAATCTATGTCATGTATTTAATCGCTTAGGTAAATCTAATTTTCTGGTGATGATCTACATTCCGAACGGTTTTTTGTCTCACCGATCCATGATTGGCAGAGTTTTCCTTCAGCCTTACCGCAAAGCCGAAATGAATTTTGTCACTAGAATGTTAGGGGAGTCCTAGTGTGCTAGATCGAGTCTATGTAAAAGTGATTTGGGAGTAATCCTAACTATTTGGTTAGGTTATTTTATTACAAATTGCTTGATTTGCTAGATTATGTTCGTGTCGCAGAACTAGGTAGTCTATGAGGGTCTATATCAAATGGGTTTTCCTCCTTGAGATGTAAAAATGTAAAAATCATGATGTAAAATGTCTTGAGGGCTAGAAAAATAATTTATCCCTTCATAAGTCCTAGGTCCTAGGTAATTTTAAATTTTCCAAAGGCTAAATTCAAGGGTCTTTTCAAAAATTAAATTTTAAAACGTCTAGGGACTAAGGTTAATTGATTATTTTGCTAAAATTTTATGCCCTTGGTCCCTAGGGTTAAGTCAAAGTCAAAATTTTGAGGAAATTAATTCAAAAATTTAATTTTTGAATTAATTATAATGCATTTAATTGATAATTTCGAATTTCCTCAAGAATTTAAAATTTCGACGGATGAGATTAAAAGAAATTTTGATCCTCATCAACGGTCGAGATCACTTTGACAAGCATCACTCGAACTAGTCGTTGGAAGATTTGTTTTTAAATAGGAGGTCAATTTTCAGTTGAGATCATTCGATCTTCGAGTCATGTGCTAAGTGAAAGGTCTCTTGTAATCGTTTTTCATGTGCAATAAAGAAAGACTTTGGGGTTAATTTCTGCTGGTGTTACTCTTCGTGGAAATGCTGTAAGATGTTTTATTTTCATGCATAGATTTCATTTTCAGCCATTGATAGTAGCTTTCTAAAGAGTGGTTTAAGTACAGGTATCTTACTTGATCACTAGGGTTTGAATGGTAGTTTAAATTCTTAATATAATGGCAGGTATCTCCATTAAATCTGAATTTTATTGTCGTTTTTTCTCTCTACGTTAATGGTTGAATTGAGTTGTGCAGGAAATTTTGATTTTGAGATCATTGGGCGTTCAGGGAAGTTTTCAGTTGGACCAGCCAACTCCCGATTAGCGTTTTCTGACGAGCCTAGCTTGATTGAATCCTAGGCTTGTCATTAGAACTTCCATTGTTGATGCATGAAGGGTTTTCTTTGAAGCACCTCACTTGAAACTTAAAATTAAAAAAAAATTAAAAAAATATGTGTGGCATAATGAATGATAGATCTGGTTACTTAGAGCTTTTAGCTTGTAATTACCGTAATTATTTAACTGGGTGTTGGGGTTTTAATTTCATCATTGTATAGTTTGTTTCTAGGTGTTTTGTTTTTGTCATCGCAGGTTGCAGATCTAAAGGATAATTCTTGTTTGAAGTCAAATCTAGGCCTTGGAGGGTAAGATTCTGGCTTTAGAATTAGCTCTTGCAGGGGTATTTATTTTAGATCTGGAAAATTTTTGCGAGGTTTAATCAGACAAATTTGAAACAAAATGATTATAAATTTTTATTAAGATTTCTGGTGATTTTAAAGGGTTTTTCAGGGTCATCTGTCCGTTGCTGCCAAAATCCTCGCATCCACAGACCTTCTCCTGCGTTCCAACGCCATTTATCCGTGCTGCCATTGCAACCTTTGAAACCCCTCTGCTGCCAACACTCTTCCAGATCCGCGTCCATCTGCCGTCCAACTTGCAAAATAAGCCTCAACTCCCCTCCACACAGTTATCTCCTCCACCTGCGTCCTGTCCGATTAGCTCTGTCTAGCTCCCTGCATGCAATTACCTAACCCATTGTCAGCTCATCCATCTGCACGCTGCCATCCCTGCATTGACCCTTCTTCCCTTTCCATCGAGCTTCCTCACTGCTCGAAAAGCCGCATTCCTCGTTGCTCACCCTTCATTCACGCCGTCAAAGTTCTGTCATGCCTTTGTCACGACCTGCACACACCATGAAACAATAAAAATTCGATTTGTTTGCTATTATGCGTGGTGAAATTAAGATTTAGCTTCATTCTGCGTTTTTGTGTTACATATAGTTTAGTATAGGGTTCATGTATTTCATTTTTTTGATTTTACCGTTTTTCATTTTTAAAGCCCTGAATTCAATTTTTCTAAATTCAAAGGGTCCTAAAAAATAAAAGAAAAGGGGAATTAGTTTTGGAGTTTGTTTTAATTTTGTTTCCTTTATTTTGATATATTTTTGACTTTGATTTTTATTTAAAATCATAAAAGGAAAATTAAAAATAAAAATAAAGGTTCGATTTTTGGTTTCATTTAAATTTATTTGTTTTAACTTTGATAAAAAATTCTAAAATTAAAAAATATAAAAATTCCTTTAAAAAAAAAGGTTTTAGCTTAGCACATATTGAGAAATTCACCTAGGGGATAATTAAGCTGTCAAATTTAAATCTCCTTCTGGGTGTCTTTTTGTGTTAAAGCTGTTGTGGTATTAGTATTTATCATTTTACTATAGTTAAATGTGCTTAAATTTCTATATTTGAGGATTAACTATTTGAAAGTGGTAAATAATTCTAGGACCTGAACTGGTTAGGTTTAAAATTTTTATGGTTGATCAAGGTATTTGTATCTCTTGAATTTTAAATGTTGAAGCATTGTGCATCTGTTGAATATCGTACATCTATCTATCGTCATTGTTTGGATTATTTAATGCTCATTATATGTTAGACATTTTGGCAAACATTTTCAAGCAATTGTTAATGAGTTTTTTATATTTCTATTTCCTAAGCAACAGTAGCTAATCAATTACTTGGTTTTTATTAGCTCCATAAGGCACCGGTATTAATCATTTAAAATTTAATCTAAATCGTCGCTAAGCTTTAATCAAGTATTTGATTGCCTCGCTGTGTCTCCCGAGTCGGTTGATTCCCAACTGGTTCTCCTTCATCCCGTGGGGTCTACCCCCCTTAGCTTGCTATAGGGAGACATCTTAAACGGAGAGATCGAGGATCAGGGTGACAACCCCTGATCTAACCGTTGTCGCGGTGCCTAGACATTTCGTGCGACAACAGGTTCCTAAGTCTAAACTTAGGAAAATAAAAGTATTAATGGGTATTAATATAAAACTGGGTTAGAAGGTTCTAAATGACATGGATCAAGCCAAATCTAATCTTAGCTATTGATTAGAGATGTAATCTTGGTTGTTGAAGACTCAACAAAAAAAGTATAAGAGGAGGCTTGAGGGTCAGTTGGAGATACACCAGAGTGATTAGTCAGTTCGATTTTCTAGAGCGGGGTTTGCTAAGAGAAATCGAGCCAATGATCAGAGTTGCAATGAGCGGCAGTGAGCGCAAGGTAGAGATAGTGCCGGAAGACTAGCATAGAGGCAGAGAGGTAGACACAGAGCCAAAGGAAGCTTGTAGAGGCCAACAGTGACTATGCAGAGGCCAGAAGGGCTTGCATGATTGACGCAGAGGCTGCAGAAGTGATGAAAAGGGCCAGAGAGGTTGCACAAAGCCTCAGAGGGCTGACACAGTGCTTTAGAGTGGGCTGGAGAGGGTTTCGTGGAGCAGACTTTCAAAATATCTTCCTCCGAAGAGAGGTATTATTGCATATTGTTTATCTCTCTCGGGTGAGCTAGTTTGGCACCCAATGTACTAAAGAGAAGCTGCTTAATAATAAGACCCTCAGAACTGCTGCACTGGTTTTCCCAAGTTGGGTTTTGCCGGGGACGATTGTCCAAAAAATAACGGTGTCCCTTGTGTGTTTGTCTAGTTCTTTCAGCTGTTGATTTGTTGAGACTGTATTGTGTTTATTTTAGTGTTTATATGGTTAAATAACTTGTTAGTAATTAAACAAGTAGGCGAAATAAACCAGAGAATACAGATAAAATTTTTAACGGGTAATACTTAGAAATTTCAACAAGCATTGGTACATCTAAAGATCCTAGAATTATTAAAATTGGTAAAGGTATTAATGAAGATGAAAGAAAGAAATTAATAAATTTACTTCACGAGTATAGGGATGTTTTAGCTTTTTCTTATGATGAATTAAAAGGCTATAGGAAAGATGTTATGGAACATATTATTCCATTAAAGGATGAAAATGCTAATAAGCCATTTCATTAGAAACTTAGACAAATAAATCCTAAATTGGCCCCTTAGTCCAAAAGGAGCTCACAAAGATGCTCGCTGCTGGCATTATTGCTCAAAATAGACATTCTATGTGGTGCTCAAATTTGGTAATCGTTAGGAAAAAGAACGGTACAATTGGATTGTGTGTCGATTTCAGAAACCTTAATTTAGCTTGTAAAAAGGATAATTACCCTTTGCCTAGTGTAGAGACCATGTTGCAAAGAGTGGTGAGATCCAGGATGATAATAGACATTCTACGTGGTGCTCAAATTTGGTGATCGTTAGGAAAAAGAACGGTACAATCAGATTGTGTGTCGATTTCAGAAACCTTAATTTAGCTTGTAAAAATGATAATTACCCTTTGCCTAATATGGAGACCATGTTGCAAAGAGTGACGAGATCCAGGATGATGTCATTGTTAGATGGTTTTTCCGATATAATCAAGGCTGGGTAAAAAAGGAGGATCGACATAAAACGACTTTCACCACACCATGGGGACATTTGAATACATAAGAATGCCTTTCGGTTTAACGAATGCTGGGGCTACTTTCCAAAGGGCTATGGACTATGCTTTTAAGGGTTGAATTGGAAAATTCATTGAAATATATCAAGGTGATCTTACTGTTTTCTCCAAGAATTGTATTGATCATATAAGTCATCTTAGGCAAGTTTTTGACAAATGTAGGGAGTTTGGCATTTCCTTAAATCCTGCTAAATCTATCTTTGGGGTAATTGAAGGGAAGTTACTTGGTCACATAATTTCAAAGGATGGGATCAAGATTGATCTTGAAAGGGTTGAGGCAATTCAAAAGATTCCTATCTAAAATCCCTCTAGTCCTTCCTAGGAAAAATAAATTTCCTTAGAAGATGTATTCCGAATTATGCAGAATTAGCAAAGCTTATTCAAAACGCAAAATTTCTGTGGAAAGAAGACAATAGAAAGGCTTTTCAAGAAATAAAGAATGCTATAGCCAAATCTGCTGTTTTAATCAATCCCGATTGTTCCAAGGATTTCATGATTTTCTCTTTTGCTTCTGAGGATGCCATTGCTGGTGTCGTACTTCAGAAAAATAAGGATGGGCAAGAACAACCTATTGCTTTCATTCCATTGTCAAAGATATATTAACTCAAACTGATTGCTTAGGAACCCGTGCTAGGTGGTTAACGAAAATTCAGGAATATGATTTGGAAATTAAACCCACCAAGTTGGTCAAGGGTTAAGGTTTAGCAAAGATGTTAATTGAAAATAACGAGAAAGCTCTTGGTTTGATTTGTCTTAACAATTCATCTTCACGTGAGCTGGAAAGTTTAGGAGAGCATGAATGGTACAAGGATATTATATATTACCTATTGAATCTTACATGTCCTAGCCATTTAGTTGCTCATAAAAGAAGGGCTCTTAGATTAAAGGCTTCTATGTATTGCCTCATGAAGGATGGCTTAGGGTGGCGAAATCCAGAGGGCATTATACTTGGATGTGTTGATGAAATTGAGTCTAAAATGTTGATTTCTGAGTTCCACTCTGGATTTTGTGGAGGGTATTATGTTGCCAGAACTACTACCCACAAAATCCTTAGAGCTGGATATTACTGGCCTTCAATTTTTACTGATGTGCACAAATTAGTAAGGAGTTGCTAGTCCTGTCAACTATTCACTCGGAAGCAGAAGCTAGCTGCCTTGCCCCTTCAACCTGTGGTTGTTGAGGCTCCTTTTCAACATTTGGGTTTGGATTTCATAGGGAAATTCCATGAAAGTTCTAGCAAAGGCTACTCATGGATTTTGATCGCTATTGATTATTTTACAAAATGGGTAGAAGTCATTCCAGCTAAGAATGCCACTGAAAAGGTTATTATGGACTTTCTTCAAAATCAAATAATTACTAGATTTGGTGTCCCTGCCAAGAACACTATTGACAATGCTAAGGCTTTCAGTTCTATGGAAATTTCATCTTTCTATTTTAGGTACGACATTGTGTTATCTCATTCATCAAACTATTATCCTCAGGGTAATGGCTTGGTTGAATCAAGTAATAAAAATCTTATAACCATTATCAAGAAAATAGTGGGAGATAACAAGCGATCTTGGGACAGTAAAATCAAGCATGCTTTGTGGGCAGATAGGATAACAAAAAAGAAAGCTACTGGTAAAAGTCCCTTTGAATTAGTCTATGGCCTGGATGCAACTTTGCCAGTGCATCTTAAGTTGCCAGGGTAACAAATCCTTCAACACTTTAGTAACGATAAAATTGCTGTTCAGAATAGAATTGATCAGCTTGTAGAGTTGGATGAAACTCGTAGGAAGGCTTTTGATAATATGTATAAGAATCAATCTAACATCAAGAAAAGCTTTGACAAAAAATCTTGTCCTAGATCTTTGCAGGTTGGAGAGATGGTCTTGTTGTGGGACTGAAAGAATGAGAAACTAGGAAAGCATAACAAATTTGACAGTTTGTGGCTGGGACCATACATCATTCGAGGCATTCCTGGACCCAACTCATTCCATTTGAGCACGTTGGAAGGCGAACCACTGGATTTACCTGCAACTGGCCAAATGCTCAAATTGTACTTACAGAGGACATCTGATGCCACTGGGCATCCTTTGTATTGTATTCCTAACACAACACCCTTTCATTTCAGCATTTCATTTTGTAGTTATGTCAGATTTATGTTTTTCATGTTATTAGGATAGATAATAAATTAAGAGCTTATATCTTTCCTGTGCTTAATATTATATGATGATTTTTGGATGGATGCTACTTATGTTATCTTGTGTGTTGCGTGGATGTAGATTCTGGATTCTCACATTTCTCCGGTGCAGCAACATGTTCCTAAGTAGAGCTAGATGTTGACCACTACGTGTCAACGACCCATAGCAATACACCCCATTTTTTTCGCAAAAGGATAGCGCTTGATTGACATGTCCATGCCGTTCAACTATCATCATCGGCTTGATTTCCAAGATGTTATAATGTAAACCCATTTTGCATGTATATGATGTAAATAATCTCAGCAGATCCATGTCATGTATGAAACAACCTAGGTAAACATACTTTTCTAGTGATGATCTACATTCTGGGAGGTTTTTTGTTTCACTGATCTATTCTCGAATGGTCGGTAGAGTTTTTCCCCAGTCTTACCCCAAAGCTGGAATGGATTTTGTAGCTAGGATTTTAGGCGAGTGCTAGTGTTTTAGATCGAGTCTATGTAAAAGTGATTTGGGAATAATCCTAACTATTTGATTAGGTTATTTTATTACAAATTGCTTGGTCTGCTGGCTTATATTTGTGTCGCAGAAGTGGGTAGTTTGTGAGGGTCTATTACAAATGGGTTTTCCCCCTTATGATGTAAAAAATATGAAAATCATGATGTAAAGTGTCTTGAGGGTTAGAAAAGTAATTTATTTCTTTATAGGTTAATTAATTAAATTTTCTGGCCAAATAATTAATTAAAATCCTAAGCCAGAAATTTAATTAATTCTAGGTCCTAGGAAAATTTAAATTCTCCAAAGGCAAAATTTGCCGGTCCTAAAAAATTATATTTTAAAAGGTCTCGAGACTAAGGAAAATTAATTATTTTTCTAAATTTTAAACCTTTGATCCATGGGGGTTAAATCAAAGTCAAATTTTTGGGGAAATTAACTCAAAATTTTAATTTTTGACTTAATTAGAATGCATTTAATTAAAATTTTTGATTTTCCCCAAATATTTAAATATTTCGACGGATGAAATTAAAATAAATTTTAATCTTTATCAATGATCGAGATTGCTTTGACGAGGATCACTCGAACTAGCCATTGGAGGATTTATCTTTAAATAGGAAGTCATTTGTCAGTTGATCCATCCAATCTCTGAGTCGTGTGCTAAGCAAAAAAGCTCTTGTGTAACCTTTTTATGGGTAATAAAGGAAGACTTTGGGGTTAAATTCTGCTGGTGTTACTTTTCATGGGAATACTATAAGATGTGTTGTTTTCATGCATAATCTTTTCTTAAATCCATTGATGATAGCTTTTGAAGAGTGATTTGAGTACATGTATCTTGCTCACTCGCTAGGGTTTGAATAATAATCTAAATTTTGAACATAATAGCAGGTATCTCTATTTGTCTAAATTTTATTATTATTTTCTCACTTTATTTGATGGCTAGATTGAGTTTTGTAGAGAAATTTTGATTGTAGATCCGCGGGAGTTAGGGGAAGTTTTCAGTTGGACCAACCAACTCCCGATCCGTGTTTTTTGAAGAGCTCATCGAAATTAATCCCAGGCTTATTATAAGAATTTTGCTCTATTGATGCAAGAGGGTTTCGAGTTAGCACCTTTAAAATTTAAAATCTTTTAATTTACGTGCAACATTATGGTAGATCTCGCTGATTAGAGCCTGCAATTTATAAATTTTGTAATTACTTTTCTAACATGGGTTTTTCTGGGTTTTAGTTTTTATCATTGTATATATCGTTTGGGTGTTTTCTTGTTGTGATGTAGCTACAAATTTAAGGAATAAATTTGTGTAGAGTCCAGATCTAGGCCCCGGAGGGTAAGATTTGGATCTCTGGGGTTTATTCACATAATTTTCCAGGGATATTATTCAAATTTGTGTAGTCCAAGGGTTTAAAATTTCTTGGATCTAGAAATTTTCATAGGGGTTTAGAGATGAATCTGAAGCAAAAGGATTTAACATTCAGAATTTTTGGAAGTATTTTAAAGGTTTTTCTGGCTACCATTTAGCTGAGTTTTTTGATATGTTGGCTAGGTTTTCGATTTCGCTACAAAATTTTGATTTTTTTTTAGAGAAAACCCTTTCTTTTTCTTCCCTCTGTTGCTGCATGCGCTTTCGATCTGCCACCGAAGATTCCTGCTCTTCTGTGTCCCTTGAACCCTCCTCGCAGCCTCAACGCTGTACCTCCATCGCCCATGCAACCTTTTTCCAGCTCTCCTCACCTATTTGAGCCCCTCTACCACCTTTGCTGCACCTGCAAAAGACTCTTGCATGATAAAGTTTTGGACTATTTCTCACATTTATAAATTGCTCTGGATAACTTGTTTTTATATAGTCTATGGTTAATTGAATAGAAAGGCACTGGTCTATAATGATTTCTATCTTGTGGTTGTGTCTTGGTCGTATTAGTGTTTGATCTATTCCTCTTAGTTAGCCAGGAGTCATTTGAATTCGTCAAGTTGTCTATCTTTAAATCTCCTAGAGATCGTGTTTCACAGGCTATCCTCATTCATTCACCTCACAGACTACCCCCCTTGACTTGTCTAGGAGAGTTTAAACAAAGTGAGTAAGGATTAGAGTGACAACCCTTACTCTGTGCGTTGTCATGGTGCCTAGACACTTTGTGCGACAACATGGTTTATAGTCAGCGAGTTGGCCTTCAAGTCGGCCTTATGGAGGGACAATCCTCTATATATAGAAGCTGTTCACTCCCTCATAACATCATAACTCATCTTTGAAATTAGGGAGGTAAAGGAAGCCAAGAAAAGGGTAAACGAAGGATGAAGAAGGGGTCTCCAAGTGCAACGAAGAAGAAGGGTACACAACTGGGCCTAAGAGGATTGTTTTTAGGGCAAGCTGCAATTGCATGTGCAAAGATAAAGAGGGTACCTTTGCTGTCATAGCACCCCTCCACCATAGTCATATATATCTCATTGGTTGGGCTAGAAAAGTAGGCCTATAAGGCCTCTCACTCAAGTGAAGAAGAAAAGAGGACCCCCACATAAGACTCTTGAAGGAATCCCCTCACACATGCGAAGAAACAATGATAGATTGCTGTCATATCAGACCTGCAACTATATCTCAATAAAGAGCTCAGTGGGAGGAAAGATAAAGTACTCTTCATATGTAAATGAATCTACCAAGGAACAAAGAGGAGTATCTCTTATAGAAGAAACATAACAAGGACTAATATCAGTTGTTGGATGAAGGATGAAGTGCCGAGGAGAAAAGTGCCGGAAGAAGGAAGACTAAGTGCCGGGGAACAAAGTGCAGAAAGGAGGAAGGACTTGACTTGTGGTTGGAGGATATTCTTGTCAAGGGTCTACGGTTTGGCATTGATCAATAAGAAGCTTCAGTAAGAGAATTTTACTGAAGGTTTTTCCTCTCTAGATGAGAGAGGTTTTGGCCCTGGCAGAGAGCCAACATCACGTGTTCTTGTTCTTATGTTTTTGGTAGCAGTTTGATGAAGTACACAAACATGCATTAATAATAAGAAGAAGATTAAGCTAACAAGAAAAAGTAAAAAAACTCCACAAATTGTTATCAAGTCAAGAAGAATCACACTACCCCTAATTGCCCTTGATTCTTCAACATGGTATCAGAGCTAAGGTGACACACCAAGGAAAGGGAATCTCAAGAACACTCATCAAGGAAGGATATCTACAAAAGTTGAAGCATCAAGCCAAGAAGTCTCAATCACTTCAAGGACAAAAAGGTCTACCATCTATCATTCATCAAGGAAGACTACAAAGCAATAAGAAGAGCCTTATATAAAGGCTCCTACAAGAGGAGCAAATCAAAGAAGGACCTACATCATCTACAAGCCATCAAGTACATCTCATCATCAAGCAAGTCCATTTGGAGAAAGCAACTTGAAGAACATCAAGATCTAAGGAAGGCAAGCCATCAAGTCTTCAAGGAGAAAGCAAGTCCACTACATCTCAAAATCTATTAACTATATGCCCCCTTTTGAATAAACATCAATGTCTTTTTGCAAGGAAAGCGACAAATTGGTAGGTACCAATAACTTTCTTGCATGGAAGAAGAGGACTCATTTACTTCTCAAGGAGAATGAACTTCTAGAACACATCAAAGGGAATATCACTATTCCTGCTAAGGAACAAACTTAAGCCTTAGCCAAGTATAATAAGGATGAGACAAGAGCTTAAAGGATTCTAATAGAATCCATCAAAAACTCTCTCATTCCTTATGTCTTCAAACTTGAAACATCAAAAGAAATCTATGAGAAACTAGTAGATCTATTCTCGGTAACCACAACTGGAGAAGTGATATCTCTACGAAATGAATTGTACAAAATGAAGATATCAAAGGAAGGAATAGCTCCCTACTTCATGAAGATTTGTGAGATGGGGGATCAACTTCAAGAGCTAGGTGAAGTCATTTCTGACAAAGAAATGACAACCTTAGTACTCAATGCTCACCTGAGGATTGGGGCCACTTCACATCAAGCATATATGCCAAGAAGGAAGCCACCCCACTAAGTGAAATGTGGTCTCTATGCAAGATAAAGGAAACAAGACGCAAAGCAAAAGAGGATGTGGGATCAAAGAGCGAGCATTTGCAACCATGGCCAAGAAAAAGGGAAAATTTGGCAAATTTGGTCCACTAAAAACAAACAATAGAGATATCCAAAATCTAATGCTTTGAATGCCAAGAATATGGACACTACAAAAGGAATTGTCCAAACTTAAGAAGGACAACAACAAGAAAAGAAAAAGGGAAGAAGCTCACATGACTCAAGAACTGAAAGGAGAAGCAAAAGAAGGAAGATCCTTCAGATCTCTACTATGACTAAGTCTACTTCTTTACTTAAAGTCTTCTTTCAAAGTTTTGAGTAGTATAGGAGCGTGCAGGAATAGAGTCAAATTGCATAGCTAGAAACATCTTCTAGAATTTAGAAGCGTGATGTACATAGAGTTAAAAAATACTCATGTAGAAGGAGCATTTATAAATAGAACAAAATGCATGGTTAGAAATATTCTCTAGAATATAGGAGCATAGTAGATATAGCTCAAGATATTCATGTAGAAGGAGCATACCTATTATAGGACCTCATCCACTATGAAAGAAAATTGATCATAATTAGAATCTTAGAAGATCTCCTTCATCAAAAGGAAAGAAATATTTGCAGGGTAAGGGTCTTCAAGATCCTCTGATGGAATCTTCAAAAGAAGAATTCATAAACAAAAGCAGATGTCTCATTGGGAGTCCCATTCATGAGATTCGAGAAAAGGATGATATGAAGGGAAGCTAAGATGATGCAAGAAGGGCCACACCAAGGACAATCAAATGAAGCTAAGATGATCACAGGAGAATCAAGATGAGGTATGTATGCATCAAAGTTTAGTCATGTTATCATATGTATATTATTGAGGCATAGGATTAGTTCTATGACATGGTCAAGTATGAAAGAATCTCTTTCACCAATGACATGCTTGAAGGCATGTACTATAATGCAATGAAGGTCAACAAAAAGAAATACTTACATAAGGAGTATAAGATTGCTGACTAAGAAGCAAGAAGAAATGCTGACTAGTCCAAGAGGCAAGCAATGAAGAAGTTCTCGCACAATTAGTAGAAGGTGGTTGACCAATCTATCCAAGAAGAATCAAGTGAAGAAAGAGATCAAGCATGTGAAGAACAACATGATCATCAAGAATCACTATTTGACAAGATACTTTGAATACATCTCCCGAACGAAGGCATGACAACTTTGACAAAGGAAGAGAAGGATCAAAGGACCCTTGATACCTGTGAAGGCCTTGGAGATATGAAAGGTGCAGATAACTGATTCTACTCTATGAAGATGTCATCATGAAGAAGCCATCCAACAAAAGCACCATTTAATGTTGAAGCAATATCAAGATGAAGTCATGAAGGACTAGTAGATCAAAGCATGGGAACAAGCAAGTACAAAGAAGCATCCATGTGAAGAGTAGTCCGAAGCCTAAACATGATGACAAGGAATAATCAGATGACAAGAGAACTTGATATATGACACTAAGGCCACTTTCCATGAAGGAAGCGATGACTCTTGATTTAGGGTAGCATTGGATGTGCTCTAGCCATGAAAATTGGTGGAGAGGCTGAAGCATATGAGATCTCCAAGACCTAGAAATGGTTTGGGCAGATTCTAATAAGTTTGGGAGATATTAAAATAATTAATATTTTTAATGGAGTTCCTACGTCTAAACTTAGGAAAAATAAAATATTAACGGTATTAATATAAAACTGGGTTAGAAGGTTCCAAAAGTCATGGATCAAGCCAAATCTAATCTTAGAGTTGATTAGAGATGTAATCTCGGCTGTTGAAGGACCAACAGGAAAAAAGTATAAGAAGAGGCTTGAGGGTCAGCTGGAGAACGCATTGAGGGGAGACCAGTCAGTTCGATTTCTGGAGCGGGGTTAGCTAAGAAATTTGAATTAGTGGTCTGGAGAGCAGCAAGAGGTAGCGGGTATGGAATAGAGAGTCAAGAAAAACACCAGAGGACCAACGCAGAGGTTAGAGAGGCAGACGCAGAGCCTCTCAGCCAGAGACCGAGGCAGCAAAACTGCGCAGTCATTGGAGGGCTTGCGTGGGTCTGGGAGCTGACGTAGAGGGACTGGGAGCTGCACAGAGGCCAACAAGCCTGATGCTGAGACTGGAAGGGGATGATGCAGAGAGTCTGGGAGCTGCGCAGAGGCCAGCAAGCCTGACACTGAGAGTGGGAGAAGTGCTGGAAAATTTTTCTCTGTTGGGTAAGCCAGTTTGGCACCCAGTTGTACTGAAGAATTGCTGAATAATAAAAATCCTCCTTTTGCTGAATAATAAAAATCCTCCTTTGCTGCACCGATTTTCCTGCATTGGGTTTTTCTAGGCACAATTGTCCAAAATATCTGTGTTGATGTGTCTGATCTTGTGCATGTATTTGTTATTATATTATGGCGTGATATCTACAGTAGAATTTATTTTAATGTTTACTGAAGGGTTTTCGTAAATAACTTATTGGGAAATAAGTAGGTAAAATAAATCAGTTGCTGCAGTGATAGAATTTTCACATGGTATCAGAGCAAGCAATCTGAGATAGGAAGGGAAAATCAATTATGGGTCGAGACCATGATGTAGAGGCAACTACGTCAGGAGACTCACACAAATTTTCAGAAAATTGCACAAGAGACAGTGATTTCGATTTCTCTATGTTGGCTTCTAGTTTGGAAGAAGAAGTGGCTTGTGTGACTAGCTCTGCATCATCAGAGGTATGGTATATAGACAGTGGAGCCTCTTGGCATATGACGGGAATCCAGGAATGTTTCTTAGATTATCAGGAGGAAAGGATGAATTTTCAGATTACCATGGGGAATAGGGCAAAGTGTAGTCCAGTGGGGAAAGGTACCATAGTTTTTCAAATAGAAACTAGAGAACAGTTCCGTGCTACCAATGTGCTGCGTGTACTAGGATTGGGGATGAACTTACTTTCCGTGTCGCAACTTCAAGGCAAGGGCTATGACGTTTTTTTCATCAAGGAGAAAGTATACGTCAAACGCTCCAGTTGGAAAAAGAAAGTGTAGATTGGGATCAGAAGTAACAGGTTGTACAGACTGCAACTAGAATCACCAATGGCACTAATAGGCAGTAATGGAGACAAGGATTTGAACGAACTATGGCACAAAAGAATGGGACATTTGCACCATGGGGCTCTAAGAATTCTTAGGAACACTATAACAGGAGTTTCAGATCTTAGTACAGAATGAGATGATGTATGCAGAGGATGTGCTCTACGAAAGTATGCCAAAGCAACATTTCCTAGAAGTAAAAACAGGGCCAAGAGTGTACTAGGATTGATACACTCAAATATCCGTGGACCTATGTCCACTAAAGTTCTTAGTGGCGCTGAGTACTTCGTCACCTTCATTAATGACCACTTAAGGAAAACTTGGATTTATTTTCTGAAAACCAAGGATGAAGTTTTTTGTCTATTTAAAGAGTTCAAGGCTCTGGTGGAGAATCTGACTGGGAAGAAAATAAAAGTTTGGTGCTTAGATAATGGTGGAGAGTATGTCGATAAGGACTTCACTATTTTTTGCGCTAAGGAGGGCATCAGAAGAGATTGGACAACTCCTTACAATTCAGAGCAAAATGGACTAGCAGAAAGGAAGAATAGGACTATCGTAGAAGCAACTAGGGCCATGATGTATGATCAGGATATGCCAAAATACTTGTGGGCAGAAGCATGCAACACGACAGTCTATGTTCAGAATAGAACTCCTCATCGAGCATTGGGCAAGATTACTCTAGAGAAAGTCTTCGCAGGGAAGACGCCTGAAGTTAGTCATTTCAGGATATTTGGGAGCTTAGCATATTGCCACATACTCGAGGAAAAGAGGAAGAAGCTGGATCAAACTGTAGAGAAAGGATATCTAGTGGGATATAGTGGGAATGCTAAGCCATACAAAATCTATCTTCCAGGGAGTAGGAAGGTAGTAGTTTGACGAGATGTGAAGTTCATGGAAGACATGGCTTTCAGAAAATCTCGAGAAATCACTTCTGAGGAGCAGTCAAAAGAGGAACTACTGGTCAAACCTCTTCAACCAACGGAAGTAAATAATTCTTACTCGGATCAGGGAGAATCACAGGAGGAGGAGGAGGAGCTAACAGAAGCACCTGCTGGCAGAGAAAGAACGAGCAGGGAACTTCGTCAGTTTTGCGAGATGCAGAGGATTTCATCGGTGCACCAAGGAACAATAAGAGGGAGCGAAAACAACCAGATAGATATCATGCATTAGTAGCTTAGGATGGGGAGCTTGTTAGTTTTCAGGGGGCTGCTCAACATCAAGTTTGGTTGGATGCGATGGTAGAGGAGTACAACTCCATAATGGTGAACAATGTCTGGGAGGTAGTGCCAAGGCCTCAAGACAGATCGATGGTAGGTTCCAGATGGATCTACAAGATTAAATACGTTGTAGACGACAATGTGGAAAAATACAAAGCCAGGTTTGTGGCGAAGGGGTATGCTTAGAAGGAAGGAATTGACTACGAAGAGACCTTCGCCCCAGAAGCCAGGTATACATCTATTAGAACCGTGATATCTCTTGCAGCACAGACGGGATGGGAGATTCTTCAGCTCGATGTCAAAACGACATTTCTGAACGGGGTGATAGAAGAAGAGATATACATTGAACAACTAGAAGGCTTTGAGACACATGAGAAGAAGTCTCATGTATGTAGATTAAAGAAAGGCTTGTATGGGCTGAAACAGGCGCCTAGAGATTGTATGGTCAAAATGTCGAATTGATGGCTACTTGCAGAAGATGGGATTTGTTAAGAGTGACGCAGATTCAAATCTCTAACTATTTGGTTGTAGAGAATGAGCCTCTAATCCTAGTCTTGTATGTGGATGATCTCTTTCTGACAAGATCATCTAGGCTCATCAAGGACTGCAAGAAGAACCTAGCCATAGAATTTGACATGAAGGATTTGGGATAGATGCATTATTTCCCGGGGTTGGAAGTTTGGCAACAAAAGGGGGAGATCTTCCTTGGACAAGGGAGATATGCTACAGAAACTAGGAAGAGATTCAGGATGGAGGATTGTATACCCATGGCTACTCCAATGATCACCAACTGGAAGAAAATTGATGCATCAGAAGACAAGGATGTTGATCCCACCTTATACAGGCAGCTCATATGGTCCCTGATGTATCTGGTCAATACCAGGTCAGACATTTGTTACATTGTCAACACCCTTAGTCAGTTCATGGTGGAGCCAAAGAGGGCGCATTGGGCAGCAACCAAACATGTTCTCAGATATTTATAGGGAACAGTTGATTATGGAGTCTTGTACACCAGGAGTAAGGATATCAGATTGAGTGGATTTACTGATGCAGATTGGGCTGGAAGTTCAGTGGATCAGAAAAGTACCTCTGGGTACTATTTCAACATTGGATCAAGAATGACCTCCTAGTGCAGTAGGAAATAGAAATCCGTAGCTCTGAGCTCAGCTGAGGCAGAATATACGGTTGCGAGCACAACTTCGTGCGAGGCTATATGGCTTAGAAAATTGCTTGTGAACCTATTCAGAAGAAAGATGGAGGTGACTAGGATCATGTGTGATAACAGAGTTGCATCAATCTCTCTGAGAATCCAGTATTTTACGATCGGTCAAAGCATATTGATATCTGGTGTCACTTTTTCAATGGCTGTGTCCAACAAGGAGTTGTACAGTTGAGCTACATTCCTACAGGAGAATAGGTGGCAGACATCCTCACCAAGGCCCTTGGAAGAACAAAGTTCTATTATTTCAGGGAAAAGATGGGGATGATAAAGAATCCCTTTCAGTAGCAGAAATGGGGGTGATGTTGCAGTGCAGTCGCAATCAGCAGTAGCACGATGCAACATGATGAGAAGAGGTTGCAGTGTAGATGCAGTGTTGGGAAGGAGGACCAACAACAACACAGATGCAGAGGGAGTTGCAGTGCAGATGCAGCGTTGGGAGAATGGACCAGCAACAACACAGATGCAGAGGGAGCTGTCGTACGGATGCAACAGTGGCAGAGGCAGAGCCATGGGCAGCAGTATGGGATGCAACAATGTAGAGGATGTTGGGCGGGGAGGCCTAGCATCAACACTGGTACATATGCCGTATAGTCAGAGTGATGCTCAGTATGGAGTATTACTAGGGCACAATCCTTGCTAAGAGGGGGTGTTGATTTGGGGTAGCATCGGATGTGCTTTAGCCATGAAAATTAGTGGAGAGGCTAAAGCACATGAGATGTCCAAGACCGTGAAATGGTTTGGGCAGATTCTAGCCAGTTTGGGAGATATTAAGATAATTAATATTTTTAATGGAGTTCCTAAGTCTAAACATAGGAAAAATAAAATATTAATGGGTATTAATATAAAAATGGGTTAGAAGGTTCCAGATGTCATGGATCAAGCCAAATCTAATCTTAGCTGTTGATTAGAGATGTAATCTCGGCCGTTGAATGACCAATAGGAAAAAGTATAAGAAGAGGCTTGAGGGTCAGTTGGAGAACACATTGACGGAGACTAGTCAGTTCGATCTCTGGAGCGAGGTTAGCTGAGAAATTCGAACTAGTGGTCTGGAAAGCAACAAGAGGCAGGGGGTACAGAACAGAGATTCAGGAACAACACCAGAGGACTAGCGCAGAGGTTAGTGAGGTAGACGCAGAGCCTCTTAGGCAGATGCTGAGGCAGCAGAACTGCGCAACCACTGGAGGGCCTATGTGCGTGATGCAGAGGTCTGGGAGCTGCGTAGAGGCTAGCAAGCCTAACGTTGAGACTGGGAGAGCTGCTGGAGAATTTTTTTCTGTTGGGTAAGCCAGTTTGGCACCTAGTTGTACTGAAGAATTGCTGAATAATAAAAATCCTCCTCTGCTGCACCGATTTTACCGTATTAGGTTTTTCTGGGGACAATTTTCCAAACTATTTGTGTTGATGTGTCTGATTCTTGTGCATGTATTTGTTTCTGTATTATGGTGTGATATCTGCAGCATAATTTATTTTAATGTTTATTGAAGGGTTTTCGTAAATAACTTATTGGGAAATAAGTAGGTAAAATAAATCAGTTGCTGTAGTGATAGAATTTTCACAATGACATGACAAAGAAGGAAGGAAAGTGATCGATGGATGGTGCCCTAGCAAGAAGAAGTTCAAACAAAGACTTCATGACATCAAAGGAAGGAAGGAGATCAAGCAATTGGAGGACCCACGACAAAGAAGTTGCTGATGAATGGACAAGTCCCTAGCTAAGAGAGAGTTATAACAAGTTCCCAATTGCAAAGGAACTTAGACAAATACCTTGTCAGAGGATACTTGGGCATGTCTTCCTCAATTGAGAGGAAGTGATAGACACAACATTCTTCTCTTCACTTGGGAAGAAAGAATGGGAGGATTGGGTAATCATTTGGCATCCGATATGCTAATTTGGGGTAGCATTGGATGTGCTCTAGGTTTGGACAGATTGTACTCGGTTTGGGAGATATTAAAATAATTAATATTTTTAATGGAGTTCCTAAGTCTAAACTTAGGAAAAATAAAATATTAATGGGCATTAATATAAAACTGGGTTAGAACGTTCCAAAAGTCACGGGTCAAGCCAAATCTAATCTTAGTCATTGATTAGAGATTTAATCTCGGCTGTTGAAGGACCAACAAGAAAAGTATAAGAGGAGGCTTGAGGGTCAGTTAGAATTCACTAGAGTGATCAATCATTCTATTCTCTAGAGTGGGGTTTGCTAAGAGAGATAGAATCAGTGATTAGCAGCGAGGGGCAGTGAATATGTAGCAAAGAGGCATAGATGGTACCAGAGGGACAATGCAGAGCCAGGAGAGGTTGATGCAGAGGCAGCTGGGTGCTACGCAAGGAGCTACGTAGAGCGAGGAGAGGCCAGCGTGTGAGACGTAGAGGGTCTAGGGGCTGACACAGAAGCTCTAGAAGCTGACGCAAAGGCTAGCAGAGCTGACGCAGGGCCAAGAGGCAGTGCTGGAAGGATTTCGTGGCACAAACCGGGTGCTGGTGAGTCGGGTAGGGTGATGTAATCCCTATCAGAGTGACGTAGAGCAATAGAAACTGCAAATTGTTGCTGTGGGATCGTTCATCCAGTGATTATTTTGTTGGAATATCTATCTTCGAGGAGAGGTACTACTACCGAGGGCATTCTCGGTTGGGTGAGCCATTTTTGACACCCTGGTTGTATTATGAAAACTGCATAATAATAAAACCCTTTGAATAGTTGCACCGGTTTTCCTGCATTGGGTTTTCCAAGGACATTGGTCCAAAATAATAGTCACTTGTGTGCTTGTTTTCCTTCAGTTGATGTTGGTACAGTACTTGTGCTTATTTTTAGTATTTACATGGTAAATAACTTGTTAAGTAATTAAACAAGTAGGAAGAAAGAAACCAGATAGTATAGGAAGAATTTCTAATGGATTAAACTTAGAAATTCCAAGATGGTATCAGAGCGTGGTTGCAGATCACAGGATAACTGAAGGCATCAACTAGAAAAGCAGTAGCAGCAGATTCAATTGTCCCCAGTGACAGAGCTGATCTGTGCAGAAGGCGACAGAGGAAGGAGTGACACAGAGAGACTGCGTCATCATTCTAGGCCAGTGAAAGGCAACGTAGGGGCTAAGGGAGGCAGAATTAGGCTCACGCAAAGGCCAAGGCAGCTGCCATAGTTGGCTAGGGGAGTTTATTTGCTAGTGTCGGGATTGTGTAGAACCAAGTGGCTCAATCCTTCAGTTGCTGGGGTATAGGAGGCTGTGGGTAATTTGCGGAGTGAAGCTGGTGGGGTACTGTGGTCAGAACAGTATCTGACAAGGCAAGACCAAGGAGGAGGGATTTCTAGAAGAGAAATCGAGACTCAGAGGGAGTCGAACCAAGAACTTTCAAACGAGAAGTTGAGAGACTCAGTAGGAGTCGAACAAAGGACTTCCAGGGGGGAAGTTAAGAGACTCGGAGGAGTTGAACAAAGGACTTCTAGGAGGGAAGTTAACAGACTTGGATGAGTCGACAGAAGAGCAGCATAATGGCCGTGAATGGACTGAGAGATCAAGATAGGTTGGACAGAGCATCCAACTTCGTGGTCTGGAAGGCCAGGATCTTGTCCATTCTAGACAAATATCGCATCAAGGAGTTCGCCTTGAAAACAATAGTGATATCAGTTGACCCAGATGAAAATGAGAAGTACGAGGAGGCAATGGCCAGGGCGAAGTGCATCATCCTTGACCTGGTCAAGGATCATGTTGTGCCACATATTGCAGAGAAGGACACAACAAATGAAATGTGGGATGCCCTGAAGAAATTGTACCAACATACTTCCGTGCAGAGGAAGATATTACTTGAAAATCAACTGTTGTCATACCAGATGCAGAAGGGAGAGCAAATAGATGACTTCCTCGGTCGATTGAAGGAGATCGGTGACCAACTAACTTCCATAGGGGCCATGCCAGATCAGGAATTGATGGTGAGGACCGCATTGAACGCAGTCTCAGAGGATTGGAAGGTATTTGTTGAGAGCATGTTGGGCAGGTCGAGCCTTGCAGATTGGGAGGAACCGTGGGAGGCTCTTCGTCAAGAAGAAATTAGGTGGGTGACCAAGGCAGGGAATAACGGAAAAGGGGTCAGAATCAAGGAGGAAGAAGAGGATGCAACTCTAGCATCTGCAGGAAAGTAGGAGAAGGGAAAGAAGAAGTACCTCTCCAAGGTCAAATGCTCCCATTGTGGGGAACTAGGTCATTTGTGAACCAGTGTCCTAGGAAGAAGAGTAAGGGAGAGGCTTCTGAGACGAAGGCAACACCAACGAGGTCAGAGAATGAAGTCGAGGAGGATGACGGTTGTGCCATGAGTGCTCTTGTGCCACTTGAGAGAAAGTGGGGAGACATCGAGCTGTAGTTAGATGGATTATAGGTGATGAGGGGTAGGATCCTCGAGGTACCCAACCTCTTGGATTATACCTTGCTATGGGAGCCCCGAAGAGGAGTAGCAGGACTAGCAGATATCGATAGAGACGGATGCGGATGAAGCAGCAGAGAGTGATGCAGTGTAGGAGTCCTGGGACAGCGCAAAGGCTAGCATGATGCAACAGTGCGAGATGCATGAAGTTGTTGTAGCAGTGCAAAGGTCGGTTGAGGGAGCACTTGTTAGTGGCAGAGGGAGCTTCAACATCGGGAGTGTTTCTAGCCTGACAGGGATGTTAGATGTTGGTTGGATCAGTTACTTACTTCTTAGTAACTAAGTTGAAGTACAGTAGCACATTGTAGCATGATGAGAGGGGGATGCAGTGCTAGGAGGATGGACCAGCGACAGCACGGATGTAGAGGGCGCTGCCGTACAGATGCAATAGTGGCAGTGGCAAGGCCATGGGCAGCAACAGTGTAGAGGATGGTGGGTGGAGAGGCCTAGCATCAACACAAGGACCGGTGCCAGATAATTAGTGTGATACTCAGTATGGAGTATTACTAGAGCATAGTCCTCGCTAAGAGGGAGTGTTGATTTGGGGTAGCAATGGATGTGCTCTAGCACATGAGATCTCCAAGACCGAGAAATGGTTTGGACAAATTGTACCCCGTTTGGGAGATATTAAAATAATTAATATTTTTAATGGAGTTCCTAAGTCTAAACTTGTATTTATATGCAACATTGTGGGCTTGAGGGTGCAAATTAGATGGCTGGCCGACCTTGACAATTTGTCCATAATCAAAATAAATTCATAATTCCATTTGTACATGTCAAAATGAGATGATCTTTAGATCAATCCTACACCTCTCGGAGAGAGGAATCCAATAAAAATATCAGCTACATCATATGAGCTGTCCAAGGTGAAGTTTGGCCCTAGTTGCCAAATTTAATACTCCCTCTCAACTAGGGAGAACTTCACCTGCCAACCTGTCTGACAATCTATACCATCCTTGTCTCCTTTCCTTTGCTCTGCTAAACCATGAAGAAAGAAGAAATGATCGAGAATATATCATACCATTCTCCACTGAGCCAAAGTCAGTCTCCAATAATAAAGAGTGTGTCATACCACTCTTAACTGACCCGAAGTCATTTTCAATTATCCCAGATCAATATCAACATCCTAGCATAGGGAGTACGGTAGTACATGATGCGTCCATTGGTAGTACTATGGTCACTATCCTCATTTCCCTACTCATTGTCCAGATGAGAGGTACTTCCCATGAGTCCCAGATTGCATGGGTAGGATGTGCCGACAGGAGAAGGTGAACCACTCATCTTGCTCATATGCCATAGGAGAAGGTGAATCACTCATCCTATGCATATCTCAACATGGGGTATCACAAGGGAAGGTGAACCACTCACCCTGTACATCGCGCACCGTTAGGGTAGGTGAACCACTCACTCTATGGTTGCTCATCGCTTCAAGAAGTACCCCAAACTCCCCGGAGCTCCCAGAGCTCAACATCCATCTCACACGGGACCCTCATCAGAGGGTTTGTCCACAACTCCAAGTCGTTCATGGAAGGTTAAGAATTTGACCTTCCCCAGGGGCTTCGTAAGAATATCAACGACTCGATCATCAATCTCAATGTGATGGAGCCTTATTGCTCCCCGTTGTACCATATCCTGGATAAAGTGGTACCTGATATCAATATTCTTGGAGTGGTCATGAAACAAGGGATTTTCAGAAAGATGAATCCCGCTTTGGTTGTCGCAGAAGATCGTGGTGGTATCCAACACATGTCCAAACAACTCTCTAAAGAGCTTCCTCAACCTAACAGCTTCACAGGAGGCCATACTAGCGACAATTTATTTAGCCTCAGTGGTGCTCAAGGTAATCGATTTATGGTTCTTGCTCAACCATGATATCGAAGCAGATCCCAAAGAGAAAAAACATCTAGATGCGCTTTTACGATCCACCACATTGGCAACCCAGTTTGTATCAGAGTAACCATGGAGCCTCACATTCCTGGCAGTGTATCTCAGTCCATAACTGATTGTGCCCCGAAGATATCTCAAGAGATTCTTGGCAGCGATCCAATGTATGTGATGAGGCTCGGCCATAAACTAACTCAATGTATTCACTGCAAAACATATGTCCGGACAGGAGTTCACCAATAACATCAGGGCGCCCACGAGTTAACGATACTCAAAAGGATTTCCCAAATCGGGTCCAATAGCGCTTCCGCATAACTTCTTGAAGTTAAGTTCCATCAGAGTAGTCACGGACTTGCAGTCCACCATCCCAAATCTTTAAAGTAGCTTTACAATATAGTTTCCTTGAGAAAGGAAAATCTCACCGGATTTTGCCAAAGTTGCAACCCTAGGAGATAATGCATCAGTCTTAGGTTCTTCATTTCAAATTTGGAAGCCAACACCCTCTTACATTGATGAATAAGAGGGTATTCACCTGGATTTAAGAGATCTGTGGTTTGTGTCTTTTGGATCAGTAACCGGAGAACCCTCAGTATGCATATTTTTATCTCTAAGCAGCTCTTCTTCTAGCATCATTCAAGAGTCCTGATGATGGATCCTAGTTGGGATTTGAAACGTTGGCGTAAAAATATGCATACTGAGGGTATTCACCTGTCAAAAAGAGATTGTCCACATAGAGTACCAAGATGTAAATCTCAGCTTCATTAGATAGCTATCGATCCTCTCATACCAAGCTCGGGGTGCTTGCTTCAACCCATAGATGGATTTCTTCAACCTGCATAGATGTGTCTGATGATCTTGAACTTCAAACCCCTCAGGTTTTTCTACATAGATGTCCTCCTTAAGTGAACCATGCAAGAAGGCAGTCTTGACATCCATCTAGTGTAGATTCTATCCTTGCGAGGCAGCAAGGGCTATAATCGAACCTATGGTGGTGTAGCAGGCAACTAGTGCAAATGTCTCATCATAATCCATACCTTCCTTTTGAGAGAAGCCTCGAGCAACAAATCTGGCCTTGAACTTTTCAGCACTTCCATCAGCTCCATGCTTAATCTTGTAGAGCCATTTCGAGGTGACAATAGATTTGCCCTTGGGTCTAGGGACCACATCCTAGACATCATTCTTCATAATCGACTCATACTCTTTGTTCATTGCATCCTTCCAAACTTGGTGCTTTGTAGCTTCTTTGAATGTGCAAGGCTCAGATTGAACAATGGTGCTCATTGTTGAAGAATCTAGGCAATTAGGTATTAGAAACCCCTACTACAATATCTGGTTTATTATCTTGTATTTGTTCTTTACATTAACAAGTTATTTATATGCATAAATATCGAAATAAACACAATTGTAGCCTTCACAAACATACAGATCAACATCTGAAATAAACTGAGACAACACAAGGGACACCGTTATTTTTGGACAATCGTCCCCAAAAAAACCCAATACGGGAAAACTAGCGCAACAGATATGAGTTTTTTATTATTATGCAGATTTTTTAATACAACTAGGGTGCCAAAAATGGCTTACCCTTCAGAGATTATCCTCGATAGTAGTACCTTTCTCCGGAGACAGATATTTTGACTAATCAACAATCAGATGATTGGCCCCACAGTAGCTTTGACTGTTCCTTAGCTGGACAACAAAAGCTGGTCCAAGCTATTTTCTGGAACTGCGTCACCCTCCAAGGGCTGCGTCACCCTCCTACGGCTCTGCGTCAGTTGATTAGCTCCCAGTCTATCCCACAGAATCACCTCAACACAGCCTCTTCAACTGAGCGTCAGCCCTGCAACCCTCTGCGCTGCTTGCGTCAGCTTTACGACCTTCTGCATCCTCTGCGTTGCCTGTGTCAGCTTTACGGGCTTCTGTGTCCTCTGCGCTGACCTCCTTAACCTCTGCGTTAGTCTTGGCTGCCTCTGCGTTAGCCTTCCTAGGCTCTGCGCTGTCTCTCTGGCACTTTATTTGCCTCTCTGATATGTATTTTCAGCTTCCTCTCGAACTGCCCCTCGCTGCAACAGATCACTAACTTGATTTCTTAGCAAACCTTGCTCCAGAAATCGAATTGACTGATCAACTTGGTGTATCTCCAACTGACCCTCAAGCCTTCTCTTATACTTTTCCTGTTGACGATTCAACGCTCGAGATTAAGTCCCTAATCAACAGCTAAGATTAGATTTGGCTAGATCCTCGTTATTTAGAACTTTCTCACCCATATTATATTAATACACATAAATATTTTAATTTTCCTTAGTTTAGACTTAGGGTCTCATTAAAAATATTAATTATTTTAATCTCTCTCCATCCAGGTGGAATTTCCCTAAATGATTTCTTGGTCTTGGAGACCTCATGTGCTTTAGCCGCTCCACCAATTTTCATGCGTAGAGCACATTTGGTGCTACCAAAAATCAACATTAGGTATAGTAGGATTTTTTTAGACTTTATAACAATTTGTGAAGCTCTTTTACAATTTATCTTGTTAGCTTAACCTTCTTCTATTCTTATTAATGCATGTGTGTTTACTTCATCAAACTGCTACAAAAAACATAAGAACAAGAACATAAGATATTGGCTCTCTGCGAGGGAAAAGCCTCTCTCTTAGAGAGGAAAACCCTTTCGTAAATTTCTCTTATTGAAGCTTCTTATTGATCAATGCCAAACCCTAGACCCTTGACACGAATATCCTCCAAGCACAAGTCAAGTCCTTCCTCCTTCCTGCGATTCGTCCTCCTTTCGACACTTCGTCCTCTTTTCAGCACTTCGTTCTTCTTAAAATTGTTGATAGTCCTTGTTGCACTTGCTCTAGAAGAGACACTTATCCTTGATCTTTAGTGATACCCTTTACTTGTGATGGTCCCTACCTTCTTCTTGACCAATTGAGCTCCTTCTTCAAGGTGTAGTTGCAAACTTGATATGACTGTCCTGCAACCCTAAATTCTCTCATGTGTGGGAGGTTTCCTTGAGTATTTGGTTCCTTTCTTCTTCGATTGAGAGAGTCTCTTCTTCGTTCTAGTGGGAGGCCTTATAGGCCTAAGTTTCAAGCCCAAACAATGAGAAGTATGAGATTGTTACATTGATTCTGTTATGACCGCAAAGATGCCTCCTTCTCTCGTACGTGTCACTGTGTTTTACCCTAGAAACAGTCCTTCAACCTTCAGTGATGACTTCTCCTTCTTTGCTGCCTTAGAGGCTCCTTATACTCGTCCTTTTTCACCCTTTTCTCGGTCTTCCTTGCTCGTTGATTTTAGAGGTGGATTGCTTTTTGTTTGAGGGAGTGGACAACCACTATATATAGAGGACTATCCCTCCTTTAGGCAAACTTGAGGCCGACATGAAGAATGTACGCTGACTTGAGTTTCATTCATCATCTTTGCTCCGTTGATGTTGTTGTTGCATGGAGAGGACTTGTCTTTGCTTGGAGGGATATTCTTTGACTCCTATACAAATATGTACATGGTGTAACATGCCCTTAACGATCTTCTTTTGACTTTTTGACTTCCCTATAGCACTTTAACATGTGCTAGACTTGTTTCAATGAGTAAGAAACTCATTGATAAATATAACAAAAATAATATTTCTTTTCTTGAATAAATACAAATATCAAAAGTACATTTATGACGACTATACCTAGTTACATTTTCTTCAACACCCATTGTAGTTAAGTACCCTTGGTACCTATTCGACTTCTTGCTTTTACGAAATGTCCTCCTAGGTGCAACATGTCTCTCGACATCTTTGATGGTCTCCCTAAGCCATGAGGGTCTCCTTTTTAAGGAGGGCTCATGAGTGGGTGGATCAATGGGATCCATTAGTCCTTCAACATCAGGCATCGACTCATCCTGCGGTTCTCCTTGCTTTCCTGAATTTGCTTCTTTGTCCTTCCTTGGACGAGGAAGGTTACTAATCTTCCCAAGGGTAGCATCCTCATCGAATGTGACGTCATGACTTATCTCGACTTCTCTTTGACCAGGCACATAGATTCTATATGCCTTAGAAGTTTCACTGTAGCCCACAAATGTTCCTTTCTTCCCAGAAGCATCCAATTTGCTTCTCTTTTCTTTTGGCACATGAAAATATACGGGACTACCAAAATTTCTAAAGTGAGAAACATCAAGGTTCTTCTCTGTGAAACTTCTTTGGGAGTTTTGGAGTCCAATGCTTGATGAGAGCATCTATTTTGAATAGACATGGCGGTTCTTGCAACTTCGACCCATAAGAACTTCGGAAGGCTTTGATCATGAAGCATGGCATGAGTGGCTTCTATGATTGAACGATTCTTCCTTTCAACAACATCATTTTGCTTAGGAGCAATGTTTTAAAAAACGGCCAAATCGAATCTGAAACGGTCGAGTTGATCCGAGACGTTGGGATTTTTTATGACCCGACAGAAAAAACGGAACGGGAGATTAGTCATGACTCGGTCAACCCGACCGGTTCTGCAATAACTCGGCCGAGTCAATGAATCCGGCCTGTAACCCCAAAACAATGCGATTTTTCATATTTTTTAAAAATTTTTTAATTGTTCGCTGAGTGTTGGGGACTCTAAGGTGTTTTCTAAATTAGTTAAATGCTATTTGGGGTCCATTCCCCTCTCCTTGTATTGATATGCTATTCAAATTTCATAGTAATGTTAAATTCTTAAAGTAAAAGTGACATTCTCCTTAATCTTCATTTTCATCCTTTTACTTAAATCTTTAACATTACCATGAAATGACTCGGGATGTTTGAGAGTGGTTCCGACCTCATTGGATTTCATATGGAGAAAGTAGAATTTTAGATTTCATTCAAAATCCAGCAGACTTCTAAGTTTTTCAGGATTTCAGGATTGGAGGATTGCAATGTTTCCACTGAATTTTGTCATGTATTAGGGTATGGAACTCATATTTAATCAAGAGCACCAATCCCTCTATGTACCTTGATGTTAGTGACATTGGTTGTCAAACTCCTCTGGGATTTGCTCCCAAACTAGGAGCTTCTGAAAATGTCGCTCCCGCTCCCGTTTTCGATCTCGCTCCCCCCTTTCGCTCCTGCTCCCAAGTAACACTGAGCCAGATGATGTTGGCAACTCTAGAAGTAGCCAATAGTACTGGTGACAGACTTTTGTTGTAGAGGCCATTTATAGCCTCCTTGGTTATGGGTTTTTGTTTTGATCTCTATATCACCATCGTGTATATATTGGATAGTGCACTGGGTGCCATTTTGATATAATGGATATATTCATGAACCTACTTTGATCATAAGTTGTCTTCTATCTATATTCTAATGCTGTGTGTTTGGAAACATGAATGAAAATCTTTGAAATTATGCTTTTTTTATAAAAAATAAATATTTAATGTATTTTTTACAACGACCGAGTCATTGAAATCGAGCCGGCCGAGTCGATACCGAGTCGGAGTCGACCCTTGGCCGAGTCGGAGTTTTAAAACATTGCTCAAGAGTATATGCAGTAGTAGTCTCCCTCTTAATGTCATCTTCTCTACAATAATTATTGAACTGATTTGATTCATATTCAGTTCCATTATCGATCCTCAATATTTTGATGTTCTTCTCGGTTTGATTTTCGACCAAAGCTTTGAAAGAACGTAACCATGAGAATACTTCGTCCTTCTTCTTCAAGAAATATATCCAAGTCTTGCGAGAGAAATAATCCATAAAGATAGCATAATATAAATATCCTCCTAATGAGTTCACGGGCATCATACCAGATAGATCATAATGAACCAATTGCAATATGTCGGTAGTCTTGCTATCACTTGAGGGGAATGGTTCCCTTGTATGCTTTCCTTCGGCACACCCCTAACAAACACCTTCATGTTCTACTTTAAATTTGGGCATACCTGTCACCATCTTCCTCACATTGGTAGAGCCTTGTAATGTAGATGAGCAAACCTCCGATGCCATAATTCGGATTGAAGTGATGTGTCGCAAGACATAGTTCCCAATGGACTTCCTCCAACTTGATATAGGCTATCAACTCTGAATCCAAGTGTAAATGCATCTTTGAAATTCTTATTCCACACACGTACCTTTCCATCGATGAATGCCACCTTGAATCCTTTGTTCTCCATCGCCGAGATAGATACCAGGTTCTTGTTTAGATTGGGTACATATAGTACTTCTTGTAGATGAATGGTGTTACTTTGATTCAATTGAAGAGTAACATTCCCAACTCTCTTTACAGGATAGGTGGCATTGTCTCCGAGGATAATTTCCAAATTTGTATCCTTTTCAATCAAATTTGAAAGAGCTTCCTTATACCCAATGGAGTGCCTTGAGGCACCACTATCAATCAACCAATTTCCCAAAGTGTCCGAAGGAGATGCAGTGGAGAGGGAAGATATAAGATAAAATTCTTTTTGCTTGCTATCAACAACATTAGATTCATCATACTTGGTGTGTTATGAACAAATATATAGGAAATAATGTAAATGATAATAATTAATAATGATTAGTTAATTAGTAATGAGGTTGAAGAGTCATGTCTAATGAGAGATGACTCTCCACGAAGAGGCACTTGCATAGTATATAAGCAGTCCTCTCGCTCTCATTTGTATCATCATTCTTATTCATACATTTAATATATAATATTTGTATCTTCATGGATATCTTTATATTCCAAGCCTTCTGGAGTAATTAATCTAAAGAAGGAACTTTGTTCGCTTCATTTGGTATAAGAGTTGTTCGATGTTCTGGCGCTTAGTCGCTACATAGAGAGCCAGTTTGATCCGACTCTTGGCCATCAGCATTCATCAACATTGTTTCTTAAGCCCTTAGCCAATTAAAAAAGAAAAGAAGTCGATATACTAAATATATATAATATATAGAAAAAGAAAAAAAATTATATATAAAGCTATAAAAAAATTATATAGAAAAAATATATATTAAAAAGAAACCACTTACCTTCGGTCACTATAGTGATATATTCGCAGCAACGAACAACCTGCTTCACCTATTCCCAGCTGTTGCCACTACAGTCAGATGGTGAACCCTGTTGACCTCTACCGGTCAACTGCCCATGCAGTACACCCCCTTTTTTCTTCGCAAAAAGGGGCAGCATCTGATCAGCGTGTCCGTGCCATCCTGCAGTCATCCGCAGCTTGATCAAGCTAATCGTAAACCCAGTCTGCATGTATTAATTGTAAATAATCCTAGCAGATGTGAGTCATGTTGTAAATTGCCTAGGTGGACCTAACTTTCCCATGATAATCTATGTCCCGGAAGGTTTTTCGTCTC